>CM044562.2:19370071-19467571 GCA_024416835.2 Perccottus glenii | reverse complement strand
CAGGACAACATCATCTGCAAAAAGCAGAGACGAGATCAAGTGGTCCCCAAACCAGACTCCCTCCGGCCCCTGGCTACGCCTAGAAATCCTGTCAATAAAGATAATGAACAGGACCGGTGACAATGACAATTGTCATTGTAGTGTCAAATGCCAATTAAATGGCTCTACATTACCACATAGACTACTCACTGATTCATTTGTAAATAGCAACTTTTTTGAGTTGATGGCAAATGATAAATGTGTGGAGCTTCCTCCTTTAAAACAGGGAACTCAAACTTTTTCGTTCGGAGGACCAAAACATAAATTTGTTAGTGGGCCACGGGCCACAACTTTTTATCCTTTGCATGTAAATAAAATAAATACTCTTCCTCCCAGGTTTGTTCAAAATGTTTTTTGTCTGTGCCACTGCCTCTGCCGCTCCTTTTTGTTCTGACGAGGTAGCGCCAAATTATAAGCCCACTGTCTTAATTTTCAAAGTTAATTGTGAGTGAGGTCAGTAGGCTGTTTCTGGGATATATACCCATTGGCTCCTCTTCAGTGGAAAAGGCCATTCATTACCTTACCAATAAGTATGCTTGACTGTCATTGCAGATTAAATCAATAGTCTGTCTGCATTTTCAGTCACAAAACATGAAGACCCTTGGCGGGCCAAATCAAACTTTGTTGCGGACCAAATTTGGCCCCCGGGCCCTGCTTTAAAACTACCAACAAACAAGTTCAGCCATTGGTAGAGTGCGCTGTTTACATGTGTTAAAGCTGTGCTCCTTATAGTCAGTCAGTAATTTGATTGTCTCTACTTGCATGACACTTCCTTTATTACTGATGTCCTGTTTTTTAGCCAAAGCACCACTTGTTTAAGATTAGTATTTATTTTATTAGAAGCGTGTCATTGAGACAGTGGTGTCTGCATATAATATTTAGTCATTAATAAAGCATTTAAGATCAGAAAAAGTTATGAGAAAGAAAACAGGGAAAGTTGCACAGTGGACCTCTATGGTTTAAAGGTTGATTTATAATGAGAAATCACACAACAGGAAGTTAAGTGCTTGCTGTGGTTTCAAGGGCTTAATATATTGTGAAACTCACTTTCTAAATATGACAAAGTTGAAGTAAAGGCTCAGAAAAGCCTACCTTTAACTGACCAGAAGCTTGTGTAGTTTTGCAGATGATGCAAGAAAGTGAGAACTGATCTAATGCTGACTCAAGAGGATGTCAGAACTGAAAGGAGCTGGCCACGGGTTTTCAGACAGAGGGATTGAAATGCAAGGTCTAAAGATAGCCTTGGCCATAGAGGACTCAGGGCTTTAAAACAAGGCCAGTCAAAACCACTGCTTTATTTGTCTAACCATGTTGATTGGACTGAAGCGCCTCCTATACTGTAAATGTCTAAAAAAAAATGGTTAGCAAGTTTATAATTTGTGTAAGGTGGTACATAAAGATTTGAATTTGTTGGTGAGGATTTACACCAGTGTATCCTGACCTGGTCTTGCCTCAGTCTTAGTTCCTAAAATATAAAATATTATTTTGTGTAGAAAACCTGTTGGAGTTTAACATGTTCTTTATGAATTATGTGCAATATTTGGAATAAACAATGTCTATGTAAACCATACCGGACGCTGGAGAAATGACTCATCTCCTCATGAGATAAAATGTGCTTCAAACTCAACTCTGTTCCTGCAGTTCTATCTGGTATTAGTGATAAGGAGCAACGGAAGGCAAAAGTGTTGATTACAGTTCATTAGTTCATACCAAGTAAAAAAGGCATGTGAATGTTTATGAACAAAATGTTATAGTCAAAAACAAGATTATGCTAGGGCATCCATAATACTTAGAGAGAAGCAGTGAAAAACGTTTTCTTAGTGGTCTTTGGTGTCATAGAAAATGCATTCAAAAGTACTTGTTCAGGAAATTCCTATTGACACTAGGTAAATGTCCAGGTCCAACTAGGTCCAGGTGCCTTCTTTTTACTTTTTTATTTATGGATGACTAACAACCTTTCTCAGATATCTTACCTTAGTTCAACTATAAACGTTTGTTGTCCTACTGGAATTGTAGTTGGATAATGCCGTTCATAGCTTATTTATTTATTTATTTATTTATTCTTTTATTATCCCCATGGGGAATTTTCTATTCGTCAGCCACCACTAGATAGATGGCTCTGGACCTGTGTACATTCTGGACAATGGCCACTGTAAGACTGTCACATTTATTAATTTTTTAGATTAACCAATACATATGTGTCTTTGGATGATGAGATGAAGCCAAAGTGCCTGGAGAGAACACAAGCAGCCTATGGATGCATCAATAAACCCAGGAACTTCTTGCTGGGAACATTAGGTAGCAGTGCTAAGCACTCTGCTATGCTGGGTTACCACTACATTTTAAAAATGAATCAATGTAAAGTAGCACTTTTTGTTAGTATTCAATTCTATGAACAAGTCAGATTTAATATTAGCTACTTCTGTTAACAACGATTAAATTATATTAAAAACCCACATGAATACAGCAGTAAAGAGCTCAATAGTTGGATTCTCTTCTGTGCATACATGCTCAAAGAGGAACTATTGACCTATGAGCTAAGTTTTGCAAACACGGAGCGTAACATAGACATTATTTTTGGCACTACTGTAAACCAGAGCTTACTCCAACTTTATATTAGTTCCATCTTTGTTGTTACATTTTGGATAGATTATTCCTGTCTCCCATTAAACAAACATCACTTGGCTAGGGTACGTTGAGTTACTGTTTGGATGGAGGTTTGAGCACTCTCTTGTTTTTTTATTCTATTGTTTTTCTATTGTTTTGGTTATTTGTGCTCAACCGGTCAGCTCAAACTCCCCAAACAAAATGCACTGGAAGACAATATAGTTGTGTTTAAATGTAATAGGTCTATATTTTGGCTTTCCAAGTCTATTTAGCTGTCAATGTCTTGTTAACTTTCTACAGTTTGAATGTATAAGGATGTATAGGATGCAGAAGTCACTCCCATTACACACACACTCCAGAACACAAGAAATCAGAAGAAAAACTCCAAAACACATCTACAATGGGGAAGAGCTGTTGTGCAATAGATTGTGCAAACAAATTCAGCAACAATTCTGAGTTATCTTTAGATCAACTGCCGAAATGTTAAGAGAGGAGAAGCAAACGGATAGCAGCAATTCAGAGAAACAACTGGAACGTGGATTTGTGCTGTCAAAACTGTCCCTGTCCTCTCTGCAGCTATCCAGGCCTTTAAAGGGGGATCATTCATTCTCTGACTATGTTTTATGCACTGATAAGCTACAACATTAGTGAGTAGTCACATTGGCTAGCTTAGCATTTGTTAGGTTTTAGTTACCAACATATACTGTCTGTGAAGGTCAGGAAACACAATTTCTGGCCACATATCAATGTCCGTGGAGAACTGGTTCTTGGGTAAATTGTGTGGATCACTGTCGAGTCCAACTGCCCTTAATTTATGTAGATACTTGTCTGTTTTATTCTCGTTCTCACGGTTCCCCCTACAGTCATGTTGCCGTTTGTTTTACCACTCAGTGGGAAAGATTGGGCATGTCCCAAAGGGAAAGTGACATCTGTGCATTTCCTCTATTATTATTTGCAAATTTAATCCATTCTGGTAGACTGAGATTCTGTATCTATCAAGTGACTATATGTATGTTTATAAAAAAGTCATTTCTGCTTCCTCCTCTAGCCACATGCTGAAACATATTCCCAAGAACAACAATAGCAATACAACAAAAGGAATGTGGTCAAATTCTATGTAAAAGCAATATATTTTATGCAGTTGGTCATATGCCTAATCCTTTGACAAGTAATATTTTTAATGTTAACTCTTACTTACAGACATGCTTACAATAACGTTACACAAGTTGTTCAAATCTGCTGCCATTACATTGTCATCAGTGGTGAAGAATGCTTGCAGTTGAATCAAGTGCCACCAAAGTGACCGGTGGAAATTATTGGAGATCCTTGCTTTTCTTTAAAATACAATTCACCTTTTATTTTACTAAAGTAGACAAAACATTACATGATTTAGATTCACTGTAGTTATTGCATGTTTTCCTAATGTTGTGCAACCATTGTTTACAATTTTTGAAGTGATCACCCTTACTTGCCGACTCCCTAAATTCTGCATGTTTTCCATTCTCGAAAGATTACATATACCTCATTCTTTAGCAGCACATGGCAAATCAAATCACCTCTATTCGACTCAAGAATGAGCGCAGCCCATTGTTTTGGCTTGGCTGCTTGTGAGGAGAAAGTCAGGCCCCCTCAGCAAGAGTGTGGTATGTATTCCTGTTGACATATGCACCCTCCTCTCCAATGGAATGTGTCCTATTTTAGGGCCCCTAGAGTCTGCCACATTTCCACCCCAATGTTCTGTTCATTTGACCCTTTGTGTTTTAGGATTATTATTTATTTATTTTTTTCATCCCACCAATGACGATTACGCATGCATAGGTTATGTTGTTTGCTTTGGCACGTGAGTGGATTCATGCTTATAGAGATTTCTGATAAAGGAATGCATGCAGGCGATATTATCCCTTCTCATGTCGAATATGGTTACCAGATAAAAATCTCCTCTCGGTTGCCAGAGGACAGCCCATCATTCACTTTGGTTTGTTGAGTGTTGTCAAATGCTGTTAGATATGCCTGGTGTATAAAGTGACAGCCCCTCAGACGCCCCCTCTCATTTGACCTCATCTGCTTGTCTAGGAATTAGACAGTGGTCTATGTGGAACAGAAAGGCATTTTGACATGAAATACAGAGAGAAAAAAACAAAAGAAAATAAATTATGCTATTGAACAATATGCTTTCAAAAGATTCACTTCACATATGGAAGGCCCACATATAGATATGTCCCATATGATTTGTTTGTATATACATAATTTGTTTGTAGAAATTGGCAGGATTTCCAAGCATGTCTTAATTTCACAATAAATTTTTATTGAAAAAAACATTTTTTTTCCTGAACGTGTTTAGATTGAGGTATGGCCCCCACTTGTAAAACACAAACTCTACTACTACTACTGCCGTTCTCAGTATGTTCTGTTTCAGAGTCACCACTGAAGGAAGTCCTAAATGGCTTTAGTAACACTATTAAAGTACAACATTTTCCAACACATTTTCTCCAATTTGTAAAATGGCTTTTACAGGGCTCAGTTATAAATACTCAAAAACACAGTAGACCCGGTTTGAATCTTGGACGGATCATTTGCCCAATGTCATCCCCCCCTTTCTCACTGTGTTTCCTGTCAACCTACTGTCTGCTGCTCAAGGATGTTTGTGAACTTTTGGGTTTATAGTTTGTATTTGTTCAGAGACATATAGAAAACAAATTTTAAGAAAAACATTAATGATTGGAGTTGGGATGAAGGTGAGGTCTGAGTGCATGCTAACAGTTGCTACTACTTGGCTGATAAAAAAATGTAAAAAGAGCACTAGGGAGTTGATGACATAACAGAAGATAGAATATGCTTAATTAAAAAAAAATCATTTTTCACAGCAGCGTGTTGAAGCACCGTGTTTTATTTTTTTGCTGAATAATTGTGTGGCTGAAGTTGTTGGGTTCAGAGGGCATTTGAGATTGTTCTAGATGACAAGGATTTTGTCCACCATCCTCTTCTCTGCCTCTAGACTTCCCAGTTCCAATCCAACAACTTTACTTTCCTGGTCAGCTTGCCATCCTCACCACTCACTACCACAGACTGATCCTCTGTTGCTTGTTGCACACATCAAAGGAACAAAGCCTCATGAGGAAGATCAGTGTGCTTTGTCTTTTCTTATTGACGACATCTGCGTCGTTTCACCAATTCCCTCCTGCACCTCCTTTTATCCTTGTGGGTTTCAGATTTCCTGTTCCAGTTGTTCCCTTGTATATACAAAATGTCACCTGATGTTGGCTGGTGTCAGATTTATTTCTATGCAAATAACAAGCCACAAAGACAAGAGAATAAGACAACCAGTGGAGCCATACAGTGAGCATAAAGTAAATGGTCTCAACATGCCCATAGTTTAGAGAAGCAGTCAGCATTAGCATTCCTGTGCAATGGGGTGGTAATATATTCTATATTATACACCCAAAAGTTTCAACCTTCAAAGACATTGTCCTCATGAATGTACACTCCATTGAGAGCGTTTGAACAGTTTTGCGTTGCTGTTAGAAAGGCCTGTACAATGGGGAACTAAAATGCACTTCAAGGTCTACAGATCCCATTGAAAACTGAAGCAATGTTTGTTTGCACCTACTGCTACCACTCTATTATTTCTGTGATTGGATATTATTTGTGTAATTGTGTTTTATTGTGAACGGCTCTGCTGCAAAAGAACAGTAGCATGTGGAAGTTGTTTAACAAGTAAAGCTGTTTTCTCTTTTTAAAGGCCATTGTTGTTTCACAGTAGGGTCTGGAGGGATCACATAGTTGATACAAAGTGGGTAGGTCCAGTCCCTTTTGTTATAGGGCTTCAGGCTTAAAATTTGAAAAAAAGCTTGACACCTGTGGCCACACTAACTATGAGCGCATTAAAAGATGTACAAGTATTCTTTTAGTATTCTTTAGTACTTTTTGATTATCTAGTCACACGCTAGCATTGTGCACATAGAGAAATAAGCATTAGTTTGTCTTTCCTCTTTGATATAACACACTATTTTTTGCTTTCTCTCTTGACATCACCCAGAGGGGCTGCATGTATAAAGAAACTAATTTTTTTTTTTATAATTGGGTTGTTATCCTACTTGCAACCTAATGGCTACCTAGTGTCATCTATGAGCAAAGTCCGCAGATCTTTCAAAGGAGTGCCCACATTGCTGGCAACATTATCATCATGTGACTGGTGCTCTAAGCGGAGTGTGCCGAGCATTGTCTCACTGTCATCAGCAACAGCGTAGGACAAGCAAAAATAAAAATAAATTTTAATAAAAAGGCAGAGACCTATCTTCTTGATTTCTTTAACGCCTTGAACATAGCCATTAGGAGTTTGAATGGAGCCTGCTGAGTCCGCAAAGCCCTCACAGAAGTCTTTCTACAGCTCCCTGAACGTCCGTTTAAATCTTTTTCCGGTGTGTATACTCCATAATCACAGCAAATAATCCAACAGTTTGTGTTTTTGCCCATAATGTTCCATCATTTCTTTGATTTAGCTCTGCTGCTAAACTCCGGCTTCCACCGAGCAGCCATCAGAGCCAGACAAACGATGTCTTTAGAGCAATTTGATGGATTTTTAGCCAGTTTTCTTTACATTTTACGGCTTAAAACACCACATTCCTTTTATGTTGAAGTTCACCATATTATCAACATACTTCAACTCTGCATGTTCAAACTAAAGTTTCAATTTCCATACACTTTGTACAATCGTTTTATGCATCAACACTCTTATTTGTTGATATTTTGCATGGCTTTTTAATAAAGATGTCATTTTTTTAATTCATTAAACTGGCTCAGGTTTCAGCGGGGCAAAGGGGTGATACCATGTTACCCAACTCTGTTTCCACTATCCCTGACTCTCAGTAAATCCACTGGACTATGATGGACATATGTGAATGCAAGTCTTGGAAACCTCCAAAGATGTGCTGTATATACAAACACAAAAGTAAGAATAATGTCCACATGATTGTCACAACAGTTAGCATATTCTCTATTTGAAAGACACAATGAATGCAATTAGGCTATGTCTCCTTGTATTAGGTCCTTGTACTTAGGTCTTTCAAACTGGGCCAACTCTATGTGGAATTCACTTACACAATTGCTTCAGAAAATGCAAACGATCACTTTACTTTATTAGCGTTATCATGGCTGGGCTGCGCAGTATGTAATGACCAGAGCCTAAATGCAAAAGCCCGAGACAGACTGGGTGTAATTTGTTTATGTGCGGTAGAAAGAACAAAGACATCAGGAAGCTCGGATTCACTTTCTCTCTGCCTCTTTGTGTCTTTGTCTTTCCACCAACCAACTCGGCAACCCCCTCCTTCCCCCCGGTAGCCTATACATCCAGGTTTCGTATTACTTCTTGTTCCTTGCCACCCCCTTCTTCTCATTCCGCTCCCTTTTGTATTCCAATGGGGCTATTATGTATTGTCATAGCATGATAAATGCCATTTTTGCACACAACAGTTATTACCACCGGAAGGGCAGAGCCGCCACACAAGGTAATCACAACACAACATCCGCTCGTGCCGCAGCCCACCACTCGGCCACATCCAAAGGTCAGCACAAAAAATTCCCTCTAAGGTACAGTAAAGTGTGTTAGTGTCTGTCCCCGGGCAATGGGAATCATCAATAGGAGGTCCACGAGAGTCATTACACACACACTCTTTGTAAACAAAGGAAGATTGTTTTAATAAGTGTATTTATTTTCAGAATTATACCCTTTATTATAGGCCATTCTGTATTTATCTGTTTAATATAAAACAACAAAGCATTATTGGAAGATGCAACGGTAGAATACACCAATGGAACACATTAAAATAAATTGGAATTTGTTATGGAAAGGCTTTGCACCACAGAGAACACATCTGCACAAACAGAAATCTGCTGCTGTCACAAACCAGTCAGATGTTGTGAATAAAAAGTCATGAGTCATCAAGACGGAAGCTCATTTTGTGCAGATAAAAAACTGTGTGTTTTTTACAACAGTGGCGCAATAATTACAGTGTGTGTTTACCAGTAGAGACTATCCAAGCCGGAGAGTTTGAAAGGAAAAACATGTCTTCTGGAATGGTAGGTTCATTTAGTGTATTTAAAATACACTTAATCTCTCGCGATAAGGCCTCGTACCCGCTGACAGAAAAGTTACATTGGAGGTTTCTGTCCAGCTGAGGGTACTGCGTCAGTGAGACAGGCCTGGACTGACCTCATGTTAAAAAGAACCTAAAAAGGATTTTGTGAATATAGATTTGTGGGCTAAAATTTATGCTCCCAAGTTCATATGGAAGCACTACTCAAGGTCCACTTTCTCTACAGTAAAGTCAATACAACTATATTACAGTCTCAATAATATGATTCAATCAATTGCATATTCCATCTTTTTTATTCTTTTTTTTTTTATCTTGAAAACACCACAATCATATTCAACTCTAAACTCAACAATTTTAAGCACACTCAGGATTATGAGTCAAAGTCACCTAATACTAACTTTGAACTTGTGTAGATTTTGGTTTGCTACTGCAATTACATTGAGTCACGACCTGACATTTCCGTCCCCCTCAACACATTATCCCAATTATGTCACTAACTGAATGGCCACTTACCAAATCAGAATGTTATTCCGTTCAGTTAACAACGGTGTTATATTATCTGGAAAGTAATTCCCCTCCCACACACCACCCCCAGTGAGTAATGATATCATGATAACTGCAGTTTTGTATTCCACCTGTTGCATTAGTAAAGCTTTTGAATGTTCAACCACATCAATACCAAAATATGGAAGAGTCTGCATTTGGCTGGCTGTGTAAATTCATTAATCAAACCGTGTTAAACTAGGCAAAAATGAATACTAAAGCAGCACTTGCACTTCTTTCAGTTTGGTTTGAGGCATCTTTATCTAACACTGGAGTTTTGTTTACTCCCTTCTTGTGTATGGCACTATAATGGTAGCTCGGTGTCCTGTTCCTCTCCTGTAACGCCGCTCTGTTTTGGGAGGAGGGCGTCCCACCTGCTGTCTCAGGTAAGAGAAACAAGAGCATATGTTGTTTTATTAGCCTCTGTGTGTGCTCTCTCTTGTTTGCGTGCTTGAGGCACTCCTTTCCCTCAGCCGCTGTCTGTTCTTAGCAGAGGCGGCTGTGGAGGGGGAGGGGTGGGGAGTTCTCTCAGATTCCTGGGTTTCTTTGGTGTAAGCTGTGTCTTGCTTCAGCAGTTCCATTTGGTCAACTCCACTACCCCCACCCAATCAACTCTAACCCCCTCTAACCCCCATTAAGCAACCTTTACAAGTCCGACCTGCCTAGATCAGGTCTGATCCTGTTAACTCTTTGCCTCTTGCACTGTGGCTGGGGAGGAAACGGACATGCTGAGTTGTGGTTTGTAAATGACTTTTTATCACACTTTGTAACAGAACACAACATGTGTGAATTCAATAAACTTTCTTTTTGTTGAGAAAAATGAACTTCCACATAAGAACCATTTATCATCAGACAAGGGAAAAGAACACTGTGAGGTTCTAGACTGTTTTATTTATAAAACTGTACGATGCATTCCAGGTCAGTAGGTGGTGTTGTGAGCCCAATAGGAAAATATATACTGTATACTTTTTTTGGCTCACTTCTTTGCAGTATACTATGCACACTAAAGAATAGCATATTCACACAAAAGGTTCACAAACCAAATTAATTTAATTATATTTTCAAAATATCACTGCTAACAATTAGCCAGAACAAAAAAAATCCCCCAGCTGTCAAATGCTTCCTATGCAAAAAGATGAAATAAAATCATCCATCCATCCTGAAAAGTGAAATTGGTATGTCACAGAGTATGTATTATTTCACACAAGTTAACCATGTGGAGTTATAAGTGGATTATCAGTGTTGGTTAGTGCTACTTTTGAAATTAACTCATTAGTTTATGTCGTTACTGCTCTTAAAAACAAATGCATGATGTTACTGCGTAACCATTTGATAAAAGTAATGCCTCAGAGACTTCAGAGAAATCTCTTTCTGCGTTTATTGCAGCTATTGTTGCTTTTGAGAGTCTTCATTTTCCAAGCTGTAAATAAATCTGTAGACTGCAGCTGATAATGACAGAACTTTATTTTTTTACTCTAACATGTTAGTTTGTAACGTGTTACACCCAACACTGGCAATTATGCAAAAACCTTCTCCGCCAGGTACATTTACTACACAAAGTTAGAACACAGACTGAAGCATAACATCTTTACTCTCCTGCCACTTTAGGAACGCTTAAACAGATGCAGAGTCTGTGTTGGTTTGAAACGACTGTGGCCGAAATGCAGTTATAGTCAGCATAGATAATTTTCTACCCAGGAAGTGTAAATGAATAAGTAATAGCCATAGTCATCAAACAAAAAGTTATACTTGGTTGCCACCAGGATATCCTGTTCTATCTTATCTTGTTCATTCAGAAGATTGTGTACACACAGCCCCTCCAAATAAAGGTTGGAGGAGAGTGCATGTGTAAAAACATAGTAAGAGTTGGCTTGATTATATTTTTATTCATATATTTACAGTTCCCCATTTTATAGTCTTAATTTGATTGGATAACCCAAGCACCCCGCTCTTCATTTCTCTTGTTGAAATCATTTGCAGTGTCAGTGTCAGTGAGGACCAGGGATTAGGCAGAGAAACCAGGACATTCTTTGTTTACATGCCCTTAGGTAACTGGGTTACTGCTGCTTCTCTAAAGTTACCTGATTTCTCTTTTTAAATGTCAAGTAACACATTTTATGTAATCGTGGTTGGGCACTATTCAACTAAAACTTCTTCAGTAGGAAGTTCAATATGCACAGCAAGGAAAGTATTCTTCCTGAGTCATCTTTGTCATAACATTTATATATAACATATGAAAAGGGGTCAACCATCACAAATACTCCAAAAGGATTATATAATTTTCTTTTTTAAGCATAGACCTCTTTAAGATAAAGGACCAGAAGCAGATAAACAAGTGGACCAACAAGGAAACAGGAAGTGCAATTAAAGTGACATGATAGCTCAGACACTTCAGACCCGCCATGTTTACATCTTCCACACAAGTCTCCAGTGGACATCATGAGATTAATGGTTGCCAGGTCTAACATAAAAGCCACATTTCCACTTTGTCGGGCTGGTATGGCACGGTGAGGTAAACAGTGCCACACGTGTGTTGCTATGTAAAAAAATCTATTTGAAGCAAACTATTAAAATGGAGTGTGCAACAAACACCTTAAAATCCAACAGTGAGCACATCTTTGTAGCAGTTCTCGAGGTACAATCACTTTCTGCTGCGAAAATACAGTAAAAACAGATCCTGCTGCTTTTCAAACATTAAAAGCAGAAGGCTATTGTGAATGCTATTGTAGATTATTAATACTTACTATTATTGTTATTAATATCATAAAGAAATCATACTTTTTTCAAAATAATTCTTATGGTAGGCTACAGCTTTTAAATGACCAGCAAGATGCTAAAGTCATTCAACTAAGCAATAATTTACCAATTAAGCTTGATCAAGGAAAATTTGTTTAATTTAATCAAGACATAACAATTTTAGATGTAAAAATATCACTTTCCATGCTAGTCAAAAAAACCAGCATTCTCTGGAGCCAGCCCTCACTTCCACAGAAGCCATCTTTATTCTACTATAGAATACTATATGATAAAATATCAGTGTTATTGACTCAGTAATAAAACAGATTAAATCATGACCTGTTTTGCTGTTATGGTATAGAAAACCATAATAACTTTAGTGCTAGTTGAATTTTCTTCCACATTTCACATTCTTTTGCCGTCCGTGGCTCTGTTGATTATTCAAGTCTATTCTAGGACACAACCCATATCTGATCCCAATATGAGCTGACAGCAAGGTCTTTGTAACCTTGCTGTCAGCGTCGGCGTAAGAATAGAAGTTGTCACATTTGTGTTTGAACCTATACTAAGCTTTTCTGACTTTTTACATGCACTATATATATTTGAACCCTTTGTTTTTAAGATTCTACCAAGTCTAACTGATTTGAAGCACAAAAGATAATTTTATTCAGTTGTGGTGTGGAGTAGAATTGTGCTTTTAGAAACGAAAGTGAAGACAATGAGAAATGTTGCGGTATCAGTTTCAATGACTTTTATAAGATATAATGTGATATATATATAATTATATAATCAGTAATAGCAATGCCCTATTTGTGCAATGTACACTACTTGAAACCCTGCTTCTGTTATTCTGTTATTGCAGCTGTGTTGGCGCCACGGGTCACAATTGCATGATTTTCCTTGAAAGAGGTGTGACATGTGAAATTACACTGAAACAGTAGCCACTCTTATGACGCCAGTTTTATGAACACTTACAGCCATGAGTGACCAGCTCATGAGTGAGTGAGCAACTCATATGATGCTTATGTCACAGGCCAACTTCCAGCTCTCTTTGTGAAAGTTCACAGTTGTGAACGTCATAGCATCACACAGAAGCCAAGTCGGGTTTCTGTTTATGGTTTCAGTTTTTGGTGCATTGATTCATTTTAATTAGAAATGACATTTCAGTTGACCTGTACTTAAAAAGGGAAATAGACAAAACCATCTATACATTTTCTTTCACTTCAGGATCAGGTAGCAGAGGGAGCAGTGTGACCAAGGAAGCCCAGACTTCCCTCTCCCCAGACACTCCGAAAGAATACTGAACATGGAAGGATGAATGGAAATGCACAAATAAATTAGGTCTACATCAAAGACCACAACAACCATGGTCTTGGCAGCCTTATATCTGAAAGAGTCTATTAAGTACTAGCCCTTTTTTATGCTGATCCCTCTCTTGCTTTAGTTTCAACACGACCTTAAAGGTGCGGTGCAAGCATCTTTACTCTGCAATGAGAGGTAGTGACAGAAGCGTTGGCTAAAGCATAATTGGGACAGCTCAGTGTTACGTGACAATAAGGTATGATGCATAGCAGTACGTGAACAAGAACAAAAAGAGCTTGTGTGTAACATGGCTCCTTTGTGATTATCAATGTAAATTAGCCATGTGCGTTTAAGTTTCAATTATTCTACATTGCTTTTGCCAGTGTTTTGTTTAGCGTTTATACTGTATAATACATTACACATTATTATTACACATACTTTTATGCATTTTAAATTTGGCAAAGTGCAACCAACTCATTTCCCATGTGGGCTGTCAGTGAGAGGGTAGAGAACATTAGAAATAGTTTTGTTTTGCCACACAATGGATTAAATTAAACTAAAATACCCTAAATCAGACTAGAAATCTAGATCTAACAGCGTACAATGCATTAGTTTGTTCTTGTTGAAACTTTGCTATAGCTGACTTTAGTTTTTATAGAGCCCTGCTTGGATTTCCAGCTGGTATGTCTGGCTCCTAGGCTGGTTTTGGCCTTGCACATACTGGCCCAACCACCTCAACCTTTTATGTTTGCCTATTCTTCTTCTTCACTCCCCCCTCACCCCAACCAGTCATGGGCAGATGGCCACTGTCTAAAGTTTTTCATAGTGAAAGCAACTCTTGGTTAATGTTGTCAGAAGCTTGCCCAAAATACATGGATTGAATATCTCCAAAGTTTTTAATAAAATGCTCTATGGTTTTTAAATACATAAATTCAAGAATCTTGAGGCGGATCCTGTCGTTCCAAAGACTAAAATCACAAGGTTATTCTACAAAATCACTTTCCACACATCTTTCGACAGATTTTCTGAATAGATGAAGAGAATTGTAAAGCCACTAAAGACTAGTAATATTAATTTATTTATTTTTACATTTCATGAATTCAAGTATTGTTTTTTCTTGGTTTTGTTTCTAAACAGTTTGTATACTGTAGCCCACTGAATTATATAATGACGTACACCACCATACACTAACTTGGTTTTGTCTTGCACAATTTCCATCTCAGATCAAATGCATGTGGAACATAAACTAGTGGAAAGAGTGAGTGTTCAGTTAAAGAAATGGTAGACTGTACAATGGTAGTGCATCAGCTGGACAAGGGCCCAACCTTGAAGTTTAATTGTTAACTACAGACTGAAATTACATTTCTCTATTTCTTCATTTTCAGTACAAAATACCAGTCTATGAAAACTATAACCTTTAATAACCACACATTCTTGGCTTGTGCAGTTTGTCCCAATTACATTAAGTTTTTTAGTGTACCAAATTAAGCAAACCATTCCATAACATGTCACTTTTATTCCCAAAAAGCAAATCTCTTTTACCTTAATTAGTCAAAAGGAAGTGAAGTGTGGGAATTGTGAAAATGGCTAATGAAACCCTGTTGCAAACCTCTCTAAAGCCTCTTCGCCACGTGTCGTCCAGGGAGAGTCAAGACGTTCATTGTACATTTCCATTGACTGTGACCAAAAGTACTTTTCTGATGCTGCTGGAGCTTTTTAAAAAATAATCTAAATGTCAAGCTGTATGAACGCTTGTAAAAAAACATCTTTAGTTAGCAATCAGTGTTGAGTTATAGACTTGTAGATCATTGCGCATGTTAGAATGCACGGTAGCCATAGTAACTGTGTGACTGATAACTATGGACAGTCTACAGACGTCTGAATTACAAGCACAGCGCACTGCTTGCTTTATTTTGGTTAAAAGAACACTTAGCACAAGAGCTAATCATTTAAATTTTATTTATATTTTTACCTTAAAAACGCACCTGCAGCTCTTCTGGATGAAGTTGAAGAAAGTCCAGAGGTTAGAGCATGTATACAAAGGGTGTAAGCAACTGTACTTGTATTTTCTCCTGCTAGACTCAATCTACATACATACTGTATGTTCTGTCTTTCACAATGCAGACAGTTACATGAAGACACTGTTCTTACATTGGGACGGCTTAATAACCCTATTCAGATGTAATCATTACTATGGCATTACAACAGAGCATGACAGGGTTTATTTTTTAGTGAGAAGCATTTCCTTGTTCTTATTTCGGAAAACCTGCCCTTCTTTTTGTCATGAACATGTGAGCTTAGCAGCAACCATTCAAATTAACATATCCAGAAAAGTCCTTAGCTCAGCACGCACAACAACATGGCAGAGGTTTTGGCAACGTGCTCGGGCTCTGTCCACTTGTTGCCTAAGGCTTGTGTTGAACTGTGGAGCTGGGAGCAGAGAGTCCAGATAGCTATTCTTAGCTCTCTTGGAATGCTGTTTCTCTGCCCTGTTATTTTGTTTGCTCTCTCCCGAGTCATGTTAGGAAACTTGTGTTTGGCCTGGCTGCTTTTATGGACAACAACGTGCCTGGCCCCTCGACTCCGTGATGTGCTCTCCAGCCCTAATGGAGTCATGATAAGCCCAGTCATGAGTGCAGTTAGAAACCTGGTGACACATTTTGTATAGTCAGCTTGAACATGATTAGAATTGCTTTTAAAATTCAACATTAAAAGCAAAACATAGCGATGTATCATAGGCCATCATTAAACTTGTTTTGTTCTGCTAGATCCTGAATACACATGGTTGTTTACAAGAAGGAGCAACACCCATGACCAGGCCTTCCTTAATCAGGAAAAGTGACATTTACACCTACTCTATAAGTGTGTAAAAACTGCAGGCCTCCCATTTATATGCATGAAAGTTGCCTGGGAGTGCAAAGGGTTGGGCCACACAAAACATTCTAAAAAAAAAAAAAAAAAAAAACAACAAAAAGTATACAATTTACATTTTGACCGCTGATTTGTCTAATTATGATCATGTTGAATGGGCATTGCATTGTTGTAACATGTTAGACAGAATGAGCTCTTGTTTATCAGGCTGGCAGTCTAGTGTTTGCAAGTTCCAGTTGAGAAAAGATTAATAAAATCAATACCACACTAAAAGAAAAAGTGAAAATAATCAAATGGTCCATTGTAAAAAGTAATACACACATTTTCTGCAGAAATACAATTTTTGCTTCAAAAAAAATTCTATTGTGTAAAGTATTAGATAAATGGATCCAAAAACTGTCATGTTTCAAATGTTTATTGTTTAGAAACTTCTCATATGACTTCGTCTTGTGTGTACCGAATGTTGCATTCACAGCGCCCCTATTGGGCTAGCAGACATATAACAGCGTTCTTGAAAGTTAAACATATCTCTGTGAACCCTGTGAGCCCTTCAGTTTACTAAGTTATCTGGCACATACTGCAAATGCTTTCTAATGCTAAGTAACTTGTGTTGTCAGCTGTATTTCTTTACAACCTGTCATTATAGTCTAATAAAATGATTGTGAACCTTCATGTTTTGGGTGTAGTGTTTAATTATACACTCATTCCGCAGTCTTTTCTGTTCTCTGGTCGAAACAGAATGTCCCAATAGTCTGGTTGTATCAGATTGTTTGCCTTCTTACCATCCTCCACCTCAAAACACTGGCTGCCTGGAGTTCTTGGTATCCAGCCGAGTGATCACATGTCTCCACGGCCGGAGTAAATCACCTGGCGCAGAGAGAGAGATGGGCAGGACAAAGACAGACAGGCTGATGGTGAGAGAGGAAAAGGGGGAGGGGGGGCACTCAGCAGCACGTGTTAGACGTAGCCCTGCTCTTAGCCGTCCAGATGAGAGCGAGCACGTGTGTGGAGGAGGGGGAGGTGGGACAGTGGAGGTAAACACCTCCATGACAGGAGCCAACAGCAGCTCTGAGGCCATGTGACTGCCCATTGTTGTCAATAAAAACTGCACTTCTAGTAGACCTGATTAGAAATGAGGTAGAATAAGACAGTTCACCCTTCACATGACATTAGACAAAACTATTTAATGCTTTAGTCTAACATCCCAACAACATTTTAGAATACAAGAAACATTTTAGAATACAAGAAAACATCTTTATAACCAAAATCAAAATAACCTAAAAGCTGGACTTAAACACCTTGGTTGATACAGAGGTATGATACGGTTCAGTATGGGACAGTTTACATTGCCATAAAAAAATATGATGGATCCCATAAAAGCATTTTTTGGTAACCATTTGTTTTTTGGTTCAGTATGGTCTGCATTCCAGAGAGTGTAGCAAATCTCTGCTGTCTGTTGAATGGACAATAAAGAATTCTGACTTGGGAGAAAACTAGAAGTGGAAGAAAAAAAAAAAGTTTAGATAAAACATATTCCAATGTGAAACCCTGCTAGATTCTGTACGATAAGAGAGTTAGGGTTTATTACAGCAGTTAACAGTTTTAGTCAGGGTCGGAAAAACAAACTGTTCACTTGAAGTCAGATTTATGTTTACAATCTAATTTTTTCTCTCATGTAGCAGACACCACTTTTCACAGCGCAAAGGAAATGCAAGCCTTTAACCCACACCAAACCGGTCAATACCAACTTGACGTGTATCATATTACCATTTCAAACTCCTGAGTTACTATTCAAACAGGGGACTATTCGGTTATTACTACTCGGTTTCCCATCATGCTTATTTATCGCAATAGTCCAGTATTATCAAAAGAGTTCATTTAACACCAACTTTTAACACCAACTACAAGAGCTGTGCGTTTGGAATAAACCCTAGCTTTGTTTTCAAAATAAGTAATACATCTAGATTTCTTTCTTGTTGGAATATGACTGCTTATCACAGAGCAAAACAACCTAAGTAAGGATTCTCCCATCATGCAATTAACAGACAGCATTTAGGGTTTATGGGAGTTTGCCCAACCAGTCCACATGTGTTTTGTGGATCTGGAGAAGGCATTTGACTGTGTCCCTCGTGGCGCCCTGTGCTCTGGGAGTGCGGGGCCCTCTGCTACTGGCTGGCCGGTTCCTGTACAACCGGAGTGGGAGCTTGGTTCGCGCAGCCAGGGGCCAGAGGGAGTCTGGTTTGGGGACCACAGGATCTCATCTCTACTTTTTGCAGATGATGTTGTCCTGTTGGCTCCATCAAGGCAGGACCTTCAGCTGCACTTCAGCCAACTGTGAAGCGGCTGGGATGAGAATTAGCACCTCCAAGTCTGAGCCAAGGGTTCTCAGTTGGAAAAGGGTGGCTTGTCTCCTTCAGGTTGGTGGATAGATCCTTCCTCAAGTGGAGGAGTTCAAGTATCTTGGGGTTGTGTTCATGAGTGCCATATTTAAAATGGTCTGCTGGCCACTTATGAATTTCATATTCCATGTACCACCAAAGTTTACTACTAATTTCTACATAGAAGACATTTTTAAGTTTCCATAAATACCATATAAACTTTGTAATGTTAGCACTGCAATAAAATCATAAATGTCCGTAGTGAATAATTGCTAGGGTTTATTTATTCATTTTGCTCCTTTAAACCTACAGATACTGAGTAATGTTTTAATGGCTTGAGAGTAACTCTTCTGAATAGTCATTGTAAACAAAACAATAGAACATTTACTATTGATGCATGTCCTGAATAGTGGCATTAAGTGAGAATCCTGAAAGGATGGGACATGGTTAGCCTCGGGCAATTGAAGTGTGTCATGACTGAAGGTTACCTTTCCTCTGCTGTTAAGGGGAGGGGTTGACAATGCAAGGAATTGTTCCAATGAGAAGAATGGCGGCCGTGTTTGGGCTTAAAAAATCTCAGTGTGGCTGACCACCTGACATACCTGGCACTGGATTCATTTCAGAACATTCTTTTCAATTTTACAGGGAAAATATTCAGCTCTATGTTTTCTCTAACATTAGCACAAGTCACTGATTTTCTAAATAATACCTTATTCCTTCTTTACACTCTATTGAACAGGTAATTGGCTGCAAGAAGAGACAGCATTAGCTTAACATACCATTACTTTGTGCTCCCACTGCAATGCAATCTCAAGCAGGTCCAGTTCACTTACTAGACATTTGCTAAAAGTTCCACGCAGTCTTTGTATACAAAGATTCCATTGGTGGTGCAGCTTTGGGTTAAGTGGGATGTTATGATGTTTTGGGATGTTTCGAGCGGGGATCGAACCGCCCAGCCGCTGGTCTTTTACGTACTTTCATACAAAGGAAAAAACGACATGTATTACAGAGACACGGATAAAAAAATCTGTATTTCCACATTTACTATTAGATGGTCAGATACTTATTTGAACCAAACGCTTCACATTAAGTTAGTCATTCTAATCCTATAATATCTTGACATGCCCTTTACTCTAGTTATAAAGTAAATTTACTTTTTATACTTAAAGAAAAAATCCTATATAAAAGGTTTGGATGACTGAAAATATGGCCAGCAGTGTAAATGGCCTCTTAGTGGATTACCTGTCCTGTTCATCAAGGTGAAAGATAAATCAACATAACCTAACGGTGCAGAGTGTGGCACTGAGCCATGTTGACATATTCCACTCTGCCGGAGCACACCTGCTGTGTTTTGGTCTCCTTGTGCCTGCTCTATCTTTCCCCTCCCCCCACTCCATCTCAACCCAGTTTCCTGGCAATGTGGTGAGAGAGCCGTTGGGCTGCGTCTTTGTTTGCTTTCCCTCCGCTTCCTCTTTTTTATTTTTTTTTACTGAGTGCTTGAGCAGAGGCAGCAGAGAAAGTTAGCATGCCGCTCCCCTCCCCTTGTATCCACGCCTCACTGTGGTGCAACATGCCAAACGACCTGCGACGCTCCCTGACTCGCACTGCAATCCACTGACTTTTATTGGCACGGCTGATTAGCACAAACACTGCAGCTGGAGCACGTAACGAGCCACTTTATGCATTCATAACACACTGGGGTGTTATGAATGCATAAGCGTAATGGCCATCAATTCATTACCTACTATTTTGAAGCAGGTTTTATTTTTCCTACTCTATAAAAGCAAGGATTACACTGTGGTAATGATCAATATTTGTGCAAATGAAGAGGAACTGCAAATATGAAAGCATGAAATAGGTGTGTGTTGGGTAAAGATTAGCAGCAACAGCCAACAATGACATTCTTCAAATTCTACTTTCCCCAGTATGGATTATTAACTGTTATCTAACCCATATTCATTTCAGGCAGTGTACAAAGTTGACCATATTTGCAAAAAGGTCAAATTTGGGGAAGCCTGAAGCATGACAAATTTTGCTATTGCTAGCTAGACAAGACAAGACATTTATTTTTGTATAGCCCAATATCACAACAACAGTCGCCTCAAAGGGCTTAACAGACTGCACTAGACAACATCCCCTGTCCTTTGACCCTCCATCAGGGTAAGGAAAAACTAAAAAAAAACCCAGCCGGGAAAAAAGAGAAACCTCAGGGAGAACCACAGAAGGAGGGATCCACTCCCAGGACGGACAGGCCGTGCAGGAATGTGTCTGGGACAGTTGAAAAATACATCGAAATACACAAACATTTTCACAAATAAAAACATTTATATTGGCAGTGTCCAGTGTCCACTCTGAGTGTGCAATAGTGGATGGGGCTGCAGCCAACATCAAGGTAGATGACAGATGGGGTGGGGGCCCTCACACTGGAGCACAGGCAAGGGGGGGGGGGGACACATCACCCAGCAGGTCAGAGGTTTGCGTCCACCCTAGGAGGAGGGAGAAAAGATAAAAAACAAACTGTAATAGGTAGATGTGATAATAGTATGAGCGGTTTAGTGTGTATCTAGCTAGTGATGCTAACTGCCGGGGAAAGTGAATAATTGGTGGTCAATTGCAGACAAGACAACCTACAACCAAGTTATGAGCAAGTCCAAGTGTATCATGATCGCTTGAGACATTTACACACATACTTTAATCTCCTCTCTGATAGTAAATCTTCTCATTTTCCCATCATTCCGTCCATCTTGTGCATCATTTATGCTCCACCAGCAAAACAGCAAAAAGGAAAGCCAGTGTGACATATTATTTATACAACACAAAACCTTAAGCATTGAAAAAGAATCAAAAAGTAAAAAAGGGGCAATGTAAAAGCAAAACAAAAAGCACATGGCTAATTTGCATAACTCCATTGTGGTGTGTAAAAAAACTATGTAACACTACTTCTGTTTCTGTGCATATAGAGCTATTATTATGTGCATACCTAATACACCATTGATTTCCATAATGCTGAGCTGTTCTATTTATGCTCAAGCTATCACCTTCGTAATGCGCCTCTTACTACTGCCTGTGGTGGTAAGAAGTTGAAAACACTTTCAGGCAGCACTGCACTGTTTGGGAAGAGACGTAAAAAGGGCAAGAATATCCCAAAATGAAAAGAAGGAAATAAAAAAATTAACAGAAGGAACTAAAAGGGGCTTGGTGAAGAAGGTGTTAGAATTGATAAAAAAAAAAAACTTTGTGATATGCTAATTTTTTTGGTAAGTTTTTTCCTTAAAAAATCAATTAACACAGTTCTCCTTTCACAAGCACAATGGCAACAAAAGCTTATTGCCCATTTAATGCATCTCATTCTTGATACAGATCAGTAAAAGACTATAGACCTTTAGAAAATCCTTTGTATTTTGAGAAGATTTTTGGTGTCACTGGCTCATGTACAAAATTTATTGACAGCAACTGATTGCACACTTTCTTCAGACCTTGCATTTGCAATGAAACATCTCTATCTGGACACACATGGCTAGCTCACTGTGTTGTATTTGCATCCGATATTTACATGAGTTCACATTAGGCCGATCCTTGGATTTTCTTGCCTTATATGCCGAACTTACATCGGCCTCTAATTGGTTGAAGAGAACCTTTCGGACCATGTGCCATCTGATTTACCAAAATAAATAAAATGTTAAACTTCATAAGTCAGGTCTAAAGGGAAGATGGGCCTTATTCTTTGTCTGTCTGATGTTATTGCAACGTCATCGGTTACACTAGCCTTATTTATCCTTTGTTCAAGGTGTGGCACGCTGCAGAGGTTGTTTTCCTTCCAAATGCCCTGTGAAAAAAAATGAACCCAGACAACTTTCCCACTGGATAAGGGTAGGATTACTGGAAGCCCATCCCAGCATGCATTGGGTGACAGGGAAATACCTTGTTTATTCACACCTGTGGGAAATGTGCAGGCTCCACTTCACTTGACCTGTATGTGTTTGGATTGTGACTGGAAACTGGAGAACCCTGAGGAGACTTAGACAAACGCTTGGGGAATTTACAAACTCCTTCACCTGTACACATACAGTGTCCTACATACACTTTGAAATTTACTTAGTATTTATTTCTTCAATGGATCAAAGTTATGCATAGATAAGAAGGACATTGCTAAAGATCACTTCAACAAACCTTCTAGCACAAACATCAGCCGTACTTTTCATTCATTTTTGAGAGCTTGTCTATAAATACTTCACATGTCGTCTGTGGAAGTTCTCAGTCATCCAGAACATCTTAAAGAAAAGGTTAAAGCAAAAGCATTTGGACTCAGTTTTCAGATGTTTCGTCTCTTATTCCAAGAGACTTTATCAATTTTGAGATCAACTGGTAAGAGAGCTGTGCTTATATCTCTAGAGGGAGGGGTTTGACCTGAAACTAACTCTGATTGGACCAGGCTGTTCTGGTCTCATAGTTGTTAGCTCTGAAAGGGCAGTGTGACTCCTGATGTGAGAGTTAGTGTTAGTGAACAGTTAGTGCCACTGTTCCATTCAAGTGTTGTTGTTGTCCTAGAGTGAAACTGTTTTGATTTAGGTTTCAGAACAATGTTGTAAATACTAGGCAACATCCACCTCTATGAGACCAGAAGAGCCTGGTTGTAGAGCGGTCGTCCAATAACCGGAAGGTTTGTGGTTTGCGCCCTGCTCTCCCTAGTTCATACTGTTGTTGTGTCCTTGGGCAAGACACTTAACCCTCCTTGCCTCCAGTGTCTGTGGCATTGGTGTATGAATGTGTGAGTATGTTTGGTGGTGGGCAGAGAGGCCGTAGGTGCAATATGGCTGCCACACCTCCGTCAGCTGTGGCTACAAAAGCAGCTTAACACAACCAGTGTGTGACTGTGGAGTGAATGAATAATGGACTCTGTGAAGCGCTTTGAGTCCCTTGAAATAAAATATAAAGCCAATCCCTAATCATTACATTATTAGTTTTTGGTGGTGAACATTATAATTTGGTTGTCAACTAAAGTAGTACTGGAGGGCAGTGCTTCATTTCCCTCAAACAAGTTTTTCCAATAAAGCAATTTTGCAATGCATTTTAACATCTTAGTCTGAGTGTAATGACAGTTATTAGAATTTTAGTTTATTCATAACTTGCACCACACAATTCATAGACAGGTCATTCCTACGTGTATATGGCTAAGAGGCTGTTCACTCTACAACGTGCTTCACCGAAACCGCAATGATTATGTTGCAGATTGGCCATTAGGGCCTGCATTCTCACTCCACAAACAAACCATCAGGCCTAAGCTTCCTCTCTGAAAACAATGATGTCATAGACCCAACACACATGCACAACCAATGTCTCTACAGAAGAGGGGGTAGCAAACACAAAACCCACCCCCTAATGGTTTGGCATATGCACTACAGCTTTTTGGGTAGCTTTGTGTGAACACAG
Organism: Perccottus glenii; assembly: GCA_024416835.2. Classification (NCBI taxonomy): domain Eukaryota; kingdom Metazoa; phylum Chordata; class Actinopteri; order Gobiiformes; family Odontobutidae; genus Perccottus; species Perccottus glenii. The sequence goes on along the minus strand of CM044562.2, from coordinate 19,443,573 downwards.
TTTATGTCATTTAACGCTGTTATGTAAACGTACATGGGCAACACATGACTTGTCTTTTCCTGACCAGCGTTCCCGTTAACCCGTGCTAAGATTGGACAAAACACTAGCTCTGATCTTGTTTCTTGGCATGACACCCGGAAAGATGGCAGTCTGGTTAAACGCCCTAATTGAGCTAGTAGGATGGTATGTGCTAACATGACCTATTGAGTTAACAAACACTGATCCGTGTGCCTACCACTCACCTACTGTCGGTCTAACCTCCTTAGTTGTTGGCACCCTGGGAATGTAGGCGTAATACCAATTGTATTCTCTGTTTCATCTTCGACTCTGACAATTATGTACTGATCTACTCTATACCATTGAATATTGAGCCATTTGCCACTATTTGTAAAAAAAAAAACACACACATTTTCTCTCTTGTATACAATATTTTTTTTAGGGCTGAGGAGGTGTATTTGCACCAATTACAATTATGAGCCTAGTATTCTGGCACAGTGCTGAATATTAATTAACCAAACTAAATTCATTCCGCTTGAATTGTTTTACCGGCCCCCTAAGAAAACGAAGGCAGTGTGTTAAAGATTCATCGACGAGTGCAATCAACCTCCAGGGCAAAAAAGATAGGAGCAGATATTTAATAAGCTTTGGAATATACATGAATTTGTGAAGCCGTCTGAAGAAATATAACAAATATATTGATTATTAAGATGCCTAATGAAACTCCATTTAATAGCTATTTCTGTGTTACAAAATGTATTCAGCGTTAATAAAGGCATACGTCAACTATCAATCTCAAAAAGCACAAAGATCATGCATAAAAAATGAATCATATAATTTTTGTCAAGCTGAAGGTGGAATAATCTTGCTATAGTTTGTTTTTGTGTACTTGACATCACTTCCTCTAAACGCTGCGGTGCAAAATTCAGGTGGAGGCCTGGCGGTTATTCTACTGGGGTAGTAGACGTGTGAATATGCCCAAGTTGTGTGAGGTTTCAGATCACAAGGTGAAACCACATTTTTTTAAGAGTTCCCACGGCAGTCGTCAACAAGGAAACTCTCTCAAAAAAAAATGACCCCAAAGTGAGAGAAAATTTTGTGCAATCACTTCGTTTAAATATTTCAGAGAACTCTTAAACACAAACCATTTTCTCTAACTAAAATTTGTTACACTCTGCTTAATTATCTGAAGACAAAAAAACAGGATTTCAGCTTCTAACTCATAATCTCTAAGCTAACAGGGTCAACGTCTTGTACTATTAACATGTGCGACACCCAATTAAAGGCCATTTGAAAGGCAATTAACAACTCAAGCAACGTGTATGCTAATCAATGCTACGCAAGCTAACAGTTTAACAGTCTCTGATATGGAAGCACAGGTCCTAAAATGATACGTGTGTGTTTGTTTAGACATGTCGTATAACCCGTAGTTATACGTAGCGTATAACCCGGTATAGCCTAGCTAAATGGCTAAAGCAACAAAAACAGAGCAATACAAAACATAAAACATTATCTATGAGTCTTATAAACCCAAACAATTGCTTCTGCTTATGCTTTCTTGTCTGTCACTTCCTGCATTTGGACTGAAAAAAAAAAAAAACAATCACCAAGAGATGTGGGCATTTTTGTCAACTCAACAATGATGTAGCTTGGAGCTTCAGTTGATTTTCATACTCCTGTCTTTATTTATTTCCCTCGTCTTATAATTTAAACACGACATGCGCACTGAGAAAAATACCCAATGCGCCGCTTGTTTACTGGCTTTGTTCCACAATTAGCGCGTGAATGAATCATCCTGATGGGCTTATTTTCATGACGCCTTTGCTTCTCTTGTTTTCACGGGGGTGATAATGATGAAGAGCAGGATTTATTAATACCCACAGTTCCTTTGGGGGTTTTGTATCTCACAACCTAAACAGAAGATGACACTGCTGTGGGAGATTTTCACAACACCAGTTAAACTCAACCCAAGTTGTACATTTGTCGACATGTTTATTTATTTATTTATTTTTTTAGATATAATGGCTAAAAATGAATCAGAAGTAATTACAAATATTTTGCAAGAATAGAGTTTATCTCTGCAGAAACTGAGTTTTAATACAATCTCGGAGCTCATCTGATTAGAAATGGGAAAAGATCAAGGCGAATTTGCAAAGATGTAATTGGAAATCATATCTAACAATCAAGAGCATTTAGAACCAAAGCACCAAGGAGCAGATGTGGTCTAATGTCATCAGACAAACGTTTTCCAATGTGATTAAAAAAAACTGAAATCTAACCTTAAATAATTCTAATTACTGACTATAGATGTGTTGGCATGGAAGACTATTTTTCTATTTCCAGTGACATTGCAGTTTTGTTTTTGCTTTGTGTAATGAGTGTGCATCTAAATAGTACTGGTAATGCAAATAATGGAAATTGTGTAGCGGCTACTGGGCCACAGAAAAATTACAAAATAAAAAAAAAAATACAAACAAAAATATCAAGAAACACCATGACTAATGATAAACTAAACAATCTGTTAAAAATTGTGGTCTATCAAACCAAAATTCACCAATTCATAATAAAAATGTCAAGTGATGAAAACAGCTCAATGATATGGTTATAGTTCATTCATTTAGTTTTATTGATTTTGGTTTTTAATCTGTCAGTGTAACATTGAAGGGGAGCAGATTCCACGCTGAAGCACCTCTGTAAAGACTTACATGATGTGTTGCTGTATATTCATGGCAAAAAAATAAAATAAAAAAAGCTAAATAACAACCTAATGCTAATTTTTCTTTTATCAACCATAACCTTGTTTAGAAGACTGGATAGTAGCTTAGCTTCTACAGATAAACAAGATGGCTGATGATGCTGATCGACCACAAAAGGGTGTGAAAAGACCAGCAATGTCAGGCAGTTCACAGGACTCAAAAGCACAATACAGGATGGTTTTAAACCAGCTTTATTGAAAATTGAGAACATACAGCAGAATGGAGTGAGGGCCGGGGCTGGTGCACTGGACCGGAGGTGGACTCAAGAACAAGCTGGGCTCCACTGGAAGGAGCAGGTAGCTGGAACTGGTAGCAGGAAAAGCAGTTGGAAATAGCATGTCTGGAAAAGCTGGAAGTTCTCTTCTCTCGATCAGTAGGGTCAACAATCTGGCAGAGAAGAGTCGTTAGGTGGCAGTCTGATGAGTGGATGAGTCTCAGGTGTGCACGCAGGTGTGACTAATGACAGTGACAGGGAGGATCTGAAGGCGGATCTTCCACACATCCTGACAAGGAAAGACATACTGAAGTTTCATGAGATGTTTCTGAGGAGCTCTTGAGCCAAACTACTGCATACCCCCAGGTGTGACAGAAGCAGAACACTCTTCATCACAGCTGGTGGATAGTTTGCTTGATTGACAAGGCAATGCCTTTAACCATCACATTGACAATGTTATTAATCTGATCTAAGACAATAAATTGTTATGTTTTTTTGTGTTTTTGTTTATACTTGTTTTTATATGCATACACCTAAAATTGAATTTCTGTCAACACTGAGCTGTGGCCTGTTTATGCTTGACCCATCTCACCTCTGTGACACCTTTTACCTGGTTAGAAAAGAGAGCATTTATGGGGATAAAATGCAAAACTAGATGTCAGTGTGCTTTTTTACAGATTGACTAGAAACACCACTTTTCTGCTTTGTCACTTTTTGAGCGTGCATGGGTGAGAACATTTACTGAGACTGGGTATATTTTCACCAACATCACAGAAAGAGGAATACAATTAGCTTGTGTTTAGTTTTGCCAAGAGGGCATCTTGTCAAATGCTCTCAAGAATAATATTCTATATATATATTAAATGAACTTTTAAAAATGTTCCTTCTATGTTCTCATTACATGAACAGACAAAGAAACAACCCAAAGTAAACATGCCCATTTGGCTGAAGACTCCCTGCTGTTGATCTTCTCATGGTCCTCCCCCAGCTCTCTCCTGGTGCATTGTGGGATGACAAATAAACAGTTGAAGGCAGAGGAGGAGTTCAATGTTCAGCAGTCTCAGTGTGGCAGAGCACTTTCTCAGAGGCGGCTGAAGGACCCAGAGCCGAGTCACTCTGAATCAGTCGCCGCGCAAAAAGAACGACATGTCGCTTTAAACATCTGTGTGTCTAAGCAACGCCGCGTCACAGCACACACTAATGTACACTTTAGAGGCAAACAGTCTGAGTAAGGGAATTGTTTCGCTGAAGGCAGAGAACAAACAGGAAGGAAATCAACAGTACAAAAAAGAAAGCTTAAGAGTAATTTTAAATTTCATGACTGTGACATTACTGACCATGATTAACAGTGTATAGTGTAAAATGTTGTTGAATACAGATGAAGAAAATCTAACATAATATATGTCAGAACTGTTACCCAAGTAACACTACTTGCTTTTGTGTTTCTATGAAAAATATACATTTAAAACTCCATAAAACCCAGTGGAAGTTCCCTACAAATGCCCAGAGAGGACAAACGGAGCACTGCACAGAAGAGAAGCACACTCATGTTTCTATTTGAGTGCATAATCTACATGGCCTTTATGAACTGAACTTATTTTGTTTCATTTTTAAAGAGAAATCAGCATCAGAGCTGTTTTTCCTGGATTTGTTCAACAGCATGTCCCTGCAGGGCTACCATAGTTGATCACATGCTCTTAAAAAGAGAGAGTGTGAAGTGTGGAATTGCAATCTGCACTTTAACTACCAGATGTCACACTAAACACCCCAGCTTTAAGGATTTATTTTCATTTTGCTCGACACATCTGCCAAAAATTGAAATGCATGCTTGACTGAGTGAAGACTGTTCTTCCTTTTTCCTGTTGCATTTAATGTTTTTTATTAAATTGTAAAAAGTTATGGAATGTTACATTCTACTGTCTGCTATACCGTATATAATCTTCTGGAATTAGGCCTCAATTATGAAAATAAATGTGCTTGAAAGAAGTCTAAGACATTGTTACTAACTTGTTTCCACTGGAACAGCACTATCCAGGTTAGGCTGGTAAAGGTGAGCATCCCCAAAAGATATAAGGTACCAATCTGGCACTTGGATTTGTTTACGTATTGTACCGTTCCAATTGTCATAGATGTCTGTGAAGGTTCTTAGTCATCCAGGTCATCTTAAAGGAAAGGTTAAAGCAAAACCACTTTGGACTTGGTTTTTATGGTGAAGAGATTTTGTCTCTTATTCCATGAGACCAGGCTGTTCTATTCTCATAGTCATTAGCTATGAAAGTGCAGTGACTGCAGTGACTGCTGATGTGAGAGTCGTTAAGGCTAAGGTGAATTGTTAGTTTCACTGTTCCATTCACGTGTTTTCCTTCTAGAGACTGTTTTGATTTAGGTTTCAGAACATTGTTGTAAATAGGGCATTCCTTTGAGGACATCAATGTCCAAATTTTGTCCAGAGAGTCCAGAATGTTTAAGAGAGGGGTGAAGGAAGCCATTTTTGTAAAAATGGAAGAGCCTTCTCTGAACAGAGGAGGTGGCCTCAGATTCATGTTGCCCACTATTTTCAACAGTGTTTGAAACCTAAATCAAAACAGTTTCACTCTAGAACAACAACACCTGAATGGAACAGTGACACTAACGACTCTCACATCAGGAGTCACACTGTCCTTTCAGAGCTAACAACTATGAGACCAGAACAGCCTGGTCCAATCGGGTTTAGTTTCAGGTCAAACCCCTCCCTCCAGAGATATAAGTGCTCGTATCAGTTAAACTCAGAATTGATAAAGGCTCTTGGAATTAGAGACGAAATGTCTTCACCTTGAAAACTGAGTCCAGATGCCTTTGCTTTAACTTTTTCTTCCATTATTATACATGCAATCATCTTGGAATCACTTAATACTTAAAACACCCATACTGTAACAGTTAAATAATATTTCATTAATCATATTTCATAGTCTAAGAAGAAGACATATTAAATTGTTTTAATAACATGATACATTTATAGATAAATGAATGTTGTTGATGGCATCTCCCGATCAGCGCTCCCAGGTTAAATGATAACAGTTGTTTTGTTGAATTCTCCGGACTGTGGCAGTGCGTCCTGCTGCTTCAGCACACAGTCGCCATGGCGATCCCTGGGGAAAGGTCAGGAGCTGCCCGCTCATGTTTAAAGGTCTGCACGTCGCCCATTGATGCTGATGACACCAGACTGAGGCTCACTGCTCATCTTTCAACCAGCTCATTTTCAAACTTTGCTCTTTCACAAAATCACATTATCCACACACACAGCTCGCAGGAGATTTACAAACACTGGCATCCGGGATTGTGTAATAGCCTTTGTCCTGTTCAGAGTGCAGAAGGCTGATGTTCTAAAAAAAAGTGATTTTAATAAAATTCTATTAGCTAAGGGTAACAGCTCTTCGTGGCTCACATGAACAAATTATCTTTTTCAATCCAGTCCATCAAGGGCACTCCAGGTCCATTTAAAAAACACTTCACATTTTACAAGTGTTTAGCTAAAAAAGATACAGTTATTGGTGCGTTTGCAGTTCATTTCTGTCAGTAATACACTTGTTTTAGCACATATACTGCAAAAACAGCATGTTGTATCTGAGCTCAAGTTCAGTCCTATGTACGCTTCCGTTAAGAATTGGGTATGCCTTTAAAGGGCTGCTAAGTGCCTAAATTAGTGACAGTGATGCGCAGTGAGGTTTGTGGCTTGTGAGGCCAACTTATTCACAATCCAATTCAAATACTCAACACAAGGACAACTGGTTTTGTTGATATTTCATTTGATCATTGTTTACACACACACAAGTAAGGGACATACAAACAATGTAAAATTCTAATTTGTAGTGAAGCATAATCCCTTTACAATCTCTGGGCCAATGGCGGACTGCAGCGTCATGTTGTTTTTAGCCTCGTTAATTACATACTGCGTTTACAGGCAGAGCTTGGTCGGTCTACGCTCAAGGCTAAATTTGGCTGGACTTCTGTCTTTGTCAGAGTTTACATAAACAGGACTGAGTCTAACTATTAAGTCTACAATGCTCTGCTCAGACTTATACTGCATTCATGTAGTCTTTAGACACAATATAATTTTGTTGAAAAGAGAAAAGGGGCTAAATAAACTTGTTTGTGGTGATTACGGGCATGTGTTATGCTGCTGCCAATCTATAGAGCATGCTCACAACGCTTCATCCAACCTTAGTCTGAGTAAGCCAACAATGAAACCCATTATCCTAGTGTTACGCTAATTCAGAAAGTGTTTTTATTGCTGCCACCCAATCGGACTTAAACATAAAACGAGATAAAACGCTAATAGCAATGCTATTGTTGTTCTGATTTCCTGCAACATCATTTTTCATTTGTTAGGATGCTGTTTCTGAATTTGAAATAAATATGGTCACCCTAAGTATACACCAGTTCCACCTTATTCTTTTGAAGCACAGGTCTGACTGGACATAATCTTGGTCCAGAAAATCAATCTGACTTCAATATTCACTGTTGTCATCAGACAGAGGCTGGACTGTCACCTCTCATTAGATGAGCAGTTGTCACATGAAACCAAAGTACATGCTTCACAGTGGGACATCTGCTTTCAGTGCTTTACGGCGAATGCACTGAGCTACATTCATCCTCGTATAGAAACACAGGACTAAGCGTTAAAGCTTTATAGTGCTTCCAGCATGCAACTTGTCAAGGCAGAATGTATACTCACCAGCTCATATCCTCAACCACTGACAGGTGCCATAACAATGTAATCATGTTATGTCACTGCAGCTGTGACAGCTCGGAATTGTTTTAGGGCTTAATTTTATAACAGACTGCACTGTTATAAAACCTCTTTTGGCGCAAAGTCAGCAAAGCGACAGGCTATTTTTTTAACTTGCCTTGCTTCATAACACAGGAGACACTGCTATTTGTTTATGAGAATGCAACAGAAATGCTTTATTATTGACATACGTAATTACCAAAGTGTGTCATCTGTTGGAAAAGTAATTGGAAAAACCTTTGTCCTGACCTGGCTCAGGGTCTTGACAAAAATGGACACAAAAGGAATATAACAAAAATAGTGCTTTTTATTTTATTGTTTGGTGAAGAAACTAATGGTAGGAGGATACTGATAGAATGGGTTTGTCAGTGACATCAGTGCAGGCGTGTGTGCGGATGACTGCTTATGGCAAACAAAGAGGCAAACAAAAGACAGGGAGTCCAGACTGGCCTGAGAGAAAGAGAAGCTGGCTGGAGGCGGGCCCTTAAATAGGCGTGGAGTGCCAAAGCCCAGTGCTTCACACACAACCATAAACTCCCTTCAGCACCTGCAGATACATAGGAGTAGACTTTTGACATATACGCAAAACCACAGGGATCATGACACTTTGTAATCAAAAATGTTTGAGAATATCCACTGCACAAACAATCTTACACTTTGTAATATTTTCAAGCATTTGAGTGAAAAAGCATTGTCCTTTCAGTGTTTTTTTATGCTTCGATAAAGTGATTGAGGCAGTGCAACATGATTCCAGAACAAAAGAGTTGTCTTGGGGAGTCAAAAATGTAGTTAGGTGTGGCATTTGTCAATGCAGTTTATGCATATTTCCTATGTTCTTTGTCATCTATATATAGCACTTCCTGTTAGGTTGGCAGAAATTTTGATGTAAAAATAAGTTACAATGCTTACTGTGGTTTTCATTTTTACCTTATCTTTTTTGGAACAATTTGGGAAATAATTCACTTTGCATATTTATGGAGCATTAACACAACAGAAACAACAACTTGTTAGGGTTGTAGAAAGAAAGCGTTTAAATAATGTGCTCTATGGATGGCAGTCTTTGTGGCCCACCATGGTGACTCTGTTCTTATGAGGTTACATAATTGTTTGTTTAATAAATGACTGTACCCATCATTTGTTCTGTAATTTGAAGACCATAAGTGGTCACATTTACAGAGGACAAATGAAACATGTCTTAATTTAAACAGCACATTATTTCAAACTAAAATCCCCAAACTGATTGCCTTCCAAACTGTCTTCATTATCCTCGGGCTGCGTCTCTGCGTGTTGTTCGTGTTATGACCCACTTATACCTCCTATTTCAAAACAGTCATTGTAAAGTAGGGCAGCAGTTTTTACAGCTTCCATTTACTCAGGGGCTGTTTACACGACATCAAAAACCCAAACCCAAACGTCATCCCATATGCAAACAAATCTGCATTCACAGGAACATGCTCCGGTGCTGAAAAGGGTGTAGTGTACCTTCCAGGCCAGTAGGTGCGCTGTGAACTATTGTCATACAAAAGAAGAAGTAGTAGCAATGAGGTAAGGCTTCAACTTTTCAAACCTACAATTTTGTAATAGCTTTCTGTGTACTTTTGCAAACTAAATCTGTGAATAAAAGGAACATTAACTAACACTAAATTGGTAAATGAAACAAGGACGTCGGCTGATAAAAAAAAGTGTGTATGATAAAGAGCATAAACCTCTTTACCTTCCAGAAAATCTTGTAACGCCACATTTTTAGCATTTGTTGCATTTGTCAAATTAAAAACCTGCCTCTTCCTGTTTGTGCATTGGTCATAAGAGGCCAGTGAGCTCATAGTTTGAATCAAACGATTGGCCTGGCGCGATACAAGATGGATTTACCCAAGTTTGGAAACTCCCAAATATCGCGAGGATCCAGCTGCAGCGCAAGGTTTTGTGTCCAATTTTGACCAAAGATGCCAAATAGTGTGCCACTGTGTTATTCAAGCAAACTCATAATCCAAGATTCCTGTTCTCTTCAGCAGCTAAACCTCATAACGCTTTTGCTCCACGCTGTCACTCAGCCTGAACTTAATTTTGAGTGATACACGGGTTTGTTTGCTACAGTAAAGACTGCACGTTCTCTGCTTCCAAAGGCTAAAGCTCATGCTGGAAACTAGTGCATACAAGCACTGACATCATTATTATTATCTTGCGCCGGATTCAAGATTGGCCTTTGCGACCAACTGGGATGTCATCATTTTCACAGAGAACACCATATTTACAGTTTACAAAACACCACAGTGGGGCATGCCCAATAGCATTCACAAAAAATCCCTTGAGGCAGTTTTCAAAAGTTCTAGTTTTTGTGGAGTAAAAATGCTGTCCTCGTGTATTGCTTCAAAATCGTTATTATTTTCAGTGAAAAACGTTGTGTGCAGCGACACACATAAACCCAGTGTGTTTTATCAAAGCAGAATGAGCTGTTCCAGCAGGTAGTGAGCCTGCAGGGAGCAGACAGATGGAGAGTCATAAAAAAGACCATGCTTTCTGCAGAGCTACCGAGTGGTTCTGGCATAAAAAAGGTGAGAAAGATCAAAAGTCCAAGTGGAAAAAAAAGAAACAAATGTTAAAACTGGCTCATGGCTCTTGTGAAATATGATAGTGTGCCGTTTGTGTGGCAGGCATAAACAAAAAAGGGTGTGCTTTTAGTAGTGGGAACAGCACTACCAAGAAGTGAGCCTTCTAGGACAGGAGTGTGTTTACTTTTCTGTGAGCACAGCAACAGTAACATTATCAACTGATAATTAAAAATATTAAACAGGTAAAGAGGAATATTTAACTAAATTTATATTGGATAAATTCTCTTTAATGTCAGCCAAGGTATCAGTTCCTTGGTGTCACATTACTGCATCAAGCAATCACATTTCTATTTTGGACCGTCTACAATGGCTCTCTTGCTGAAAAGAGTTTGTTCATTGCCAAGAAACAAATTGCTGGTTACATTTAAACCGGAATGAGCAACAGCACATACTGCATTTGGACAGCATTTTACTTTATCTATGTAATGTATACATGTATATTATTTTAGACTTTTTCAAAACGTCTATTCTTTAATAGGAATCATCTGTGACAAAAACTTTATTATGAAGGATTCTAATAGTTTAGTATGTTCAGCACATGCAAGCACTTCAGGCCAAAGGAGCGAGCATGGTCTACACCGCCTGTGGGGGGGTTGGAAGGGGTGGGGTTTTAAAATAGTCATTGCAAGTAAAGATGGACGGGCTCCTTCATATCATCATCAAAGCAAATGTAGCTATTTTATTGCTTGTATTAAAACCAATACAGTAAATGGTAAATGGCATGCATATTTATAGTGTTTTTCTCAAAGCATTTTACATCACGCTTCCCTTCACCCATTCACTCACACAAGCACTCACACATTCACACTGTGGTGGTGGTAAACTACCTCTGTAGCCACAGCTGCCCTGACGGTGCTGCTTTACCAACGCCTCTCTGACCAACACCGAACACACCACCACCATCACATTTTCAAGGACTACTCAAAAAGTTGCTAAATGATAAAATGAAGAAACAATGGCTGAATGCTACTGTATACAAAGACCAGCAGCATTATCTGAACGGAGCGCTTTAGACTCTGTAGTTCAATTCTCTCCTTTGAGACAAACTTGGACAGTCATAACATCTGACTTAGCTGTGCTGTGTGAATGTAGCGAAAAAAGAAATGCCTGATTTATGGCTTACATAGTTGGCTTTTCCTTTGCTAAAGAAACAAATAAATACTAACCCTATGAGCAACTTGCAGCCATGAATCAAGATGATCCAAGCATGGTAACCTCAGAAATCTACCATACATTTACCATACACTGCAGGAAGAATACATAAGTAATCATTCACATCCATGCCCCTATTGAATGTTCTAATTGCCCTTTGGCCTTGAGTGGAAAATTATCATATTTGGGAGGCTTTTATTTGGGTCAGCAGACCATCAGGTAAATAAGTCACCAGCCTGAACTCCTTCAGTCATTTCAACACAAGGTTGGAGTATGTTGCTACAGTAACAATCAGTCACTGAAAACTAATATGCAGAATACATACTGTATAATTGTATTTACACAGGAACGAGCTGAACCAGTCATCTGGATGTACTCACCTGGAAAACTAATGATATTGATTTGCTGTTCTTATTAGTTGTCAAAGGCTTAGCTTGGTTACATATTCATGCTCTGTCTTATCTAATTATGAGGTGCTAACTCCATGTTTGTCTTTGTCATGTATAGTATTTGTATCAGACCGTATTAATCTCATTAGCTGTTTATTGAACTATGCAGCAGTTGAACAAGCGATAAACATAATCCTGACATTATTAGCTGTTGAAAGCAACTCTGTTTTGCTGACTTTCTGACTCCTTACCCTACAGCTATTGCTCCAATAATTTAATATATAATGTTTAGATCAGCAGGATATTTTCATGTAGACATGGATCTCTTTTAGTGCTGCATTTTGTTAACGTTGCACTTTACATGAAGAAGTAAATGTTGTTTCCAGAAGTGTTATGGTGCTGAAAACCACTTGTATTTGCATATTGTAATAGGAATTGTCATCTAGGCATCATCTAGGCTTTAATAGATTAGAATGTTTAGCACATACTGAAAGACATAGGAGGTCTAAAGTTAGGGACACTCCCATAGGCTTAGACGCTTGACAACATTGTTTCAATGTCTCTCGAAAATACTAAGAAAGTGTCCATTCCAGCGCTGGCTACTGCTACTTAAACAGAGAAATATGCACAAAAACCTCAATAAAGAAATGGAAAGAAAAGTTAAAAACAAAAATAAAATGCAGAAATAACTGCTGGAGGCAATAACTTTAAGGCAACATGTGTAAAGGATGTTTAATGGATGTTTCTCAATCACAGGATCTTGTCCATAGATGTAATATAAGAACTGGATCTATGAACGAGAGTTATAAAAATGGTTTGATATTGTACTGTTTATTGCCTTAAACTGTTGCAGTTAAAACACAGAACCACAAGTGCATCAGCTCTATTAGGCAGAAAAGAAATTAATAAGCAACTCTTATTGAAAATTAACTCGCCATGACTGTCTTAAGGTTTAATAATACAAAGCACAACCATGATCCTTCCGTGTGGCATTCTGTTGTAATTGTGTCTTAATGTTGAACTGTACTGTTGTTTCCCACATTAATGAATGCAGCAATATACAGTACAGTATGTGCAACAGATATTCATTTAGGTGCACAAAGAAGCAAAATGTGGTTTCTTGGTATTTCGGTCAAACAGGACGCAGTTGCCGATAGTAAAGGGACATCTGTGTAAACCTATCCTCCAACACTGGCTGGACGAAGCCAGACCTTCTGGCTCAAATGTTCTACAGATAATTCCATTAGAAAGGCTGACATATGTTTTAAAAGGAGATTTAATGGATGCTTTTCAGTCTGGAGACCATTCCTAGACTTGACTGGAGAAAATCAGGCTAAAATTGTTCTAAAAGGTTTTGCAGCTGTAAGATCCTGTTGACATACCACTTACAGTACAGAGGAGGATTATATGTGACTCTCTTTGCACACTTTGTGTCTTTGTAAAATGCACAATGTTACTGAAACAAATTAAGCACAAATATAAAATGAATGTGCATATAATATGAAAGGAAACAAATGAGCATTTATATATTTATTTCGTCTTTATGTTTTATAAAAAGTAAATAAATTAAAAAAACTCTCTTTAGGTGGGAGATAATAGTATCAAAAGAGTCCATTAACAAAACTACGATGGATACGTGCTTTTTGTAGTCATATATAATAGGACATTTCTAAGAATCCACTGAACCTGACCTATACTTGCACGTAGAGTACTAATTTGAATGAGGAACACCCGTCTAACAAAACATTTGACTCCTTAGATAAACTTTGATGCAACAAGCCACAGGGGAGTGCTCACTTGCATTAAATACAGAACGCACAGTAGCAGCATACTAAGTGGATGCAAAGCTTTTATAGTTTATGTGAAATTGAAAACACACACAGGAAAATAGTTGACTTTCATTCAAAATTTGTTGTTGACAAAATGCAGTTTGCCAAAAGAGCCATGACTTGGGCTCACTATTAGAAGTTACTTTTACTCATTCATTTTAAGTAAACCAAGTAAAAATAAAAAGTATACTGGTGAAAAGTACACTTGAACTAGAATGTTATTGTAATCCTAACTCATTACTGCCCATCTCTGTGTAACAAAGGTAACAATAAAACTTGTAGATTATTATCTAAATGTTTGTAGAAGGCAGATTTCAGTATCCTGCTGTAGGACCCTTACAAAGCAGCCAGCGTGTTTAATGTCCGTGTGTTAAAGGGAGGAGGGGTCAGACTTTTGTGTTTTAAATTGGGCTTAAGCTGAGGAATGTTTGAGTTGTGAAGGGCACGAGAACAAAAAAAGTTTGAATCCCGCGGATTAGCTGCAGCTCTAAACCACCAGCTCTTAAGCTCATTCGACGTTAACTAATGTTTAATTCATTCGGCCTTTAATCAAGTAGTTTAAGTGAAATCAAGATATCTTTTTTTTTTTTTATAGCAAGGTCCTGACCACTGCAACACATCAGTGCGAGAGTTGAAATTTTGTGAGTGAAACATTTTTGCACATCAGTCCAGGCTTGTGTAAGTGACCTGGCAGACAGGGGAGGCGCTGGAACGAGCAGATATGAAAGCGTCCATTAGCTGCTGAGAGCTTGAGTCATTACTGCGCTCCATCACTCAGCGTTGGACGTGGAAAAAGAGCCATTTGTTCATCTGACAGTGGCTGTGTCTATTTAAAAATGAACATGTCTGCCACGGAATTGGGGCTGTTAACACAAGACGGCAGCTTGTATAAAACGGCAAAATGCTGTTGTTTGTTTACTGATAACACCAGGCCTTTTATGCTCACTTTTTCTTGCAAGATATTACCATCTTTTGTACGTATCACTTCATCATAAAAGGTGCTGTGCTGGAACGGGGAGTGAGTCCCTATCTTTATCTCACAACGGGAGGTAGCAACAGAAGCGTGACAGTGACAAGATGAGTATAAATTGCTCAACAGCTAAGCATTATTGGAAATTGTTGGCACATTAGGTTTATATGGACAAAAAAAACCAAGTTGAATGTGCTGTTTTGTTTTAATTTGACCTAGCACTATTCCTTCTTCATTTATGAGACACAAAAGGCTGACTGAGAAACTGATTAGTGAAATGTCTGCCAATGTCCCAGAAAGGAGAAGAAAAAATGGGGTAGTGTGGTCAAGGCCTTAAACAACAAACATTTGAAAATAAATTCCACTCAAGGCATATGTTATTTTTTTTTAAAGGTTGCACTGTCAACGTAAATTGTCAAAACAGATCGCCACGGATGAGGTTTAACGTTAGCTTCTTTTATCTTTTTACAAAGGCTTAATGCTGTGAAATACTAAGGACACATGAATGCAACCTGCATGTCCATGTCCGGGACTACGGATGGAAACTAGCATTGTGCTAAATCCGGCGTATTTACGTCAATTTCGATTGTACGTTCATTAATATGCACTGTCCCTTATAAATAAATAAATAAAAAAAATAAATAAAAATTTTGACAAAAAAAAAAAAAAAATGCAGCTATCATAGACATTGCTAACTTTTAGTGGGTAGTAACTCATTGGCACAGACGGTTGCCTTATGTCTATGCTGTGTCATAGAATATGTGTATTATGGTAATCCTGTTATTGAGGAACTACATACTGATGACACTTTTTAGAGGAACATAAAAAGTCAATAGTATAAAAGTGTCCATCTGGTGCCTTGTCAGCAGTTTTATTGTCTGAAGAAAATCCTCTCTGGGCTATATTTGGGAGGTACACAAGTAAAAAAAAAGTAAGTAATTCTTTGATTCATCTTTTTTTAATTCACGAAGGTTTATTGTGAAATTAAAAGACATCAAAAGATTTTGATGTAAAAATGCCACTGATAGTTGGAAATGTATGAAGATAGAATAATAATAATAATAATAATAATAATAATAATACGCCAACTGATGAACTATTTTCGCACTCAAGAGTCAGACCCCGCAGAACTCCCACTCTTTTCACCACAACATGGCATTCTGTGTAATTTTATTTTAGAAGAAAACATTAAATAAAACTGAAGCAATTATCCACTGCAACACTATGACATAACAACCCTAAACTTTTAGCTTTTAGAGTTCAATGTCAGTCCATTTTGATCCCACAACCATCTCTGTCTTCTTAAACTCATCAGTTGTTTAATTGTTGTTGTAGTTTTTGCATGTTCCTCTGCATAACAAAAATAATGTGTAAATAGTAATACATGGTCTATGTAAAAAAATACGGTTTGAAAATGTAAATGACTGAATGTAACTTATTTTGGTGCCACTATGCCATGATTTGCCGCTGGTTAACATACTGATGATACAGGAAACTGCTGACCTAACAGAAATGGAAGTACCCAATCCAATTTAATGGCGTCTTCCTTTTTACCAATATTACCGTCCAAGGATGTAGTATTCTTAATAGTCATTGCACATACATACATGTTTCTGAAAACAGAAAGAAACACATTTCCATTCCCAGAAAAAGCATTGTCACGTTTACTGCCTTTTACAGAGTCTCTATATCAAGCACTGATGAAATAAATAGTCTCATGCCTGGTCACACCAGGATTGACACATGGCAGCCGGAGCGAATAAGTGAAGCAGCTTGGATGGGCTTGTTTGTGCTCATAATCAATGGGTGGCTTAGCTGGTGACAGAAAACGGGAACCAGGCAGCAGCACAAATCACAGACTGTAGCAAATCCCTGTTCATCTCATTACCACAGAAAACAAGCCGTATTAACGTTTCTGCTAGATCTGTCACCGTGAGTGTGCAGTGGGAGGATGGAAATGTAAAGGCTATATACTACGAGGATAAACATCTGGCACTATACGCTGTAAATCAAGGAGCTAATCAAGTGTAATGTGTGCGCAGGCTGCGTTTGGCATATGCTGTCACTCTGTGCAGCTCATTACAGGTGCCAGAGGAGAGCTTTTGTAGCATTTAGCCATTAAATATAATTACCACTCTAATTTCAAAACATTTGTGTAATTGCCATAAGCACAATGTTCCTATATTTAGTTTTTTATGTTTTGTAAATCAAAATGTACTGTAATGTTCCCTTGTCTTTTTTATAGGACTATCAAACAGTGTAAGTGGCCAATCACAGTTGCTACAATAGGTGTTTCTCTTAACATCTGTAATTATGAATTGGACAAGATCCAGTAAGATGTTATAATCTGTGGTTAGCCATGGTCATACATTGAAGACCACTGAAAAGGAAAATGAATTGTGAAAGAAAACTGTTGTGGTCAATAACTTGCAGCAGTAATGACTGTCATGCAAAACATCAGCCAAAATGCACACACCGGTGGCCAGTGCAATTTTAAATATTCACTGAGGCTTCTGCAGCATTAAACCTTTGTTCAAAAGAAAAAAAGAAGCTAGTGTTAAATCTCATTTGTATTGCTAATATACTGGGCTGATTTGCTCAGTAATCATTGAGTTATTAATAAAGATCATTAGTAACAGATCGACTTAACAAGTTAACACTATGGCAGACTGGCTTGTTTTTCTAAACTTTTTATGACATGACAAAGCAAAATAACCAACAAAGAGGATATCCAGTGGCAGCATGCCCTTATATACTGTATGTGTCTTTGTTGGTTTAAAAATGAGTGAGTCTGTCTCATCTGTTTACATGTTACTCTGTGTCTCTGTACGACTAAGGAGCATGCTCAGTACGCTGTGTCAGATGTTAATCGGAGTAAGCTGTAATCATGCAGCAGTATTCTGACAATAAACCACATGATCCAGGTGCCTTACTTCAATTTTGAGAAATTTAATAACTACTCCTTCAAGTGTAGTAAGGTGTAGTTTAAAACTCTGATTGTAATCGGACTATATAATATCATAATATAATAACTGTTTTTTCTCTGCATACATGTAACCGCACAGGTGCAGTACGCTGTAACTTTTTCTCAGCCAAATATGTAGACTTCCATATATTAATGAGTGCAAAGCTGAGGTGAGATAAAACAATGTGCAAGCTGCCTATTCACATTTTAAAAATATATTTTTATTAATTTTTTACACTTTTGTTAAACAGAAAAAGAGAGAACAACAACACATGAACAGAAGATAAAAAACAAGTGAACAAACAAATACAGTCCAGCGCAGTTCAACAGACCAAAAGTAACAAAGGGACCATTTGTAAGGGGTTTAACAATTCAGGAAACACATTCATTTTAACAATAGACGGTGGAAGTAAGGTCCATCCCTCCAGGCCCCTTTTTTTATCTCTGAGAGATGTAAAATTAGTCTTAAACATCTGGTTAAATAACGGGGTAATCTGAATCTAACATGGAACAACGAAATGAGACGGACACCAAGGAGTCAGTTCTATCTCTGATACTAACCCATTGGCATTGCAAGGGATTTAGAAAAAAATAATTTGCAGCCTGAAAATATACCAAAGTTCTGAGTAATAATGTTAATGAGACAGTGGATTAAAGATGCAGGCCCCGCTCTATATAACAAGACATCACCAGTGCACAGAGAAATTCCACGATGAGTCCTGCTGGAAAGATAATTAAACAAGTTCTGATCTCTGTGTTGCTCACTATGTAACGTCTTGCACACCTGACATTTAATGATACAGAGTAAACAGAAAGAAAGACCCATTACAAAGAGTAAGATGTAGTCTATTACACTTTTCAACCTCTGAACCAGCCAAGCTGACATGAACAGTGCCAACAACTGCCGAACATACACAGAAAGAATAACATATACTGTAGAACATGAACACAAAGAGCCACCCACTGGGCAGCATGTATAGCAGCCAAAAGAATTCCAGAAAAAAAAAAAAAGAACATTTTGAGTGTTATTGAAACGGATACCTTTTTCAATCAGAGCCTGGCAAACACCAAAGAAAGCCCGTTGTTTCTCCCGAACCACTGATGGAAAGACCTGAAGTATAAAGACCCATTGTTATGTTCCAGCTCCGGTGTGGCTCGTACCGCTGTCATTATCCACTGCCTGTCTCTGGAGTTGTGAAGCTGGATAATCAGGGGTACTGCTGCGCACTTCAGACCCAGGCCCTGTGCACTCAATCAATTTTAATACGGTTTTTGGCACCTTCGCCAGGTCCGAAGCCAAGCAGGGATGTTAACCAGCCTTCAAAGTGTATCGGTTTCCCCCCCTCGGTGCCCTCCTTTAGGTTCTATATCATCCAAATTATCAGTCAGCGCCGTAATCCTCTTCTCCGCATCCGCCAGTCTCTGGAGGTATTGGATATCCGCTGCTCTGCCACGGTAATACGTGTAGAGTGACTTTCAAGTGTGGAGTTAATTCTCTCTAAACTCTCAGCAAACTTCGAGAATTTCTCCTCAAGTATTCAAGTTAACTCCCTGATCAGAGCAGTAGTGTCAACTGGTGGTGTTAACAGTGTTACTAGTTCACAAATCACAAGGTTAACAACGAATATCCATGAGTGGGCAGGAATGTTAGTAGAATATTATTAAAAGCCGGGAAGGAAGGAGAGCTTGGCAAGAGATGTCCTTACTTCAGCCATCATCACGTGATCTCTGGATTCATGTATTTGTATATGACACTGTACCTCACCACCAACAAACCTCACTGCACATAATTTTATCCAACAGCCAACACAATGAAATGCAGCGCATAATCTATACACTCCATATAAAATCACACATAATCTGTCAGTAAATGTCTTTCCACATGTACTTGATGATTTACATTCTAGTAGTCTTTTGTGGGTCTGAGTTTCCACAGACAAAATAATATTGCAGCTTGTGCATGTGTCACTAATAAACAAGTATATTTACATTAGGCATTACCTGTGCGCTGACAGATATTAAAATACAGCCTTATGAACCTTTTTACTGCATTTATTCGTCTGGAGGAAGATCTTCATTGAAATAAGAGCACTCCGGTTGCTCTGTAGAGCTATAAGAAAAAGCTTAGAAGAAGTAGCCATCCCTATCCTTTGTAAGCCTGACTCAGACAGATATATTTAGCCGTACTTTGAGTGGTATTTCCCTCTCAATCAGTACGTCTGTGTTCCACCACCACCGCAGCACAGCTAGGGGTCTTCCAAACTGTCAAAGGCTTTGTTGAAAGAATAGCCACGCTGAATCAATCCCTTATGTAGTGGACACAGGAGCCGATTCACAGCAATAGGTTGTCCGCAGTCACTCTGTGTTTCTGTACAAAGACGACTGTTGTGTTGACAGGGAGCCGAGCTGTCTTCCCATGACCAGTCGGTCCGGCCATGTCTAAAGCAGTGTCAGGGCCACTGTGACGGCCCGGTGTCACGGGTGGAAAATAGAGAGCTGCTTGTACCTAAAGTGACCAGGGATATTTGATAACAGAGACTGGAACACAGGCAGATTCAAAAGAGAGGATGTCTGAAAGATCAATACAACTTCTGTTCATTTAAGCAAGCAGTTGTCTTAGTAGCGTGTACAAAAACAGAAGGTAGCGTTTTGAATAAATACTTTTAAATATTTCATTTACAGTGTAGATCCTTCATTGGAAAAATAATTCTCTCCATTCCCTCATTTTTATCTCACACTCGTGACTACCACTGTCAGCAGGGTTATAACACTCAAATGAATCACAAATGACATTCAGCTGTTCAGACTTGTCATTGCAGTGACGTGTTCCACGTAATTGACTCAGTCAAGTGTCTAGCTTTAATCTCAGGTGTGAATGTACCTGTGTCATTCAGGCTGCATTCAGAGGTGGGCTGATAGATTTATCACCGACCGATGATGCAATAACTAACTTTTCCAGGACAGATAGAGATACCACATGATAGCCTTGTTTGTCAATAGCTTACAAGGGGGTTTTGGGGAGACTTTATTGGTTATTTATGCAATTGGGTGCATGCCATTTTGATGAACATAAACCTCTTTTTGGTGGTCCAACTCTAGATTATGGTAAACACATTCACTGTCTTCTCTGAAAAAAGACTCAACCTGAACAATGAGTTAATCTTTCTGCCTGTTGCACAGAAAGAGAGCCGATCCCTGATCATTGCTGTAATTATCCAATGCTTACAGTGCCAAGAATGGTGTGAGTATGACAGACTAGTGTGTCTGCTGCTAACTCATGGCAAAGCACTATTAATAAACACTGAATCATAAAGAAGTAGAACAGCATTGTGTAATGGCCCTATTAACATACCTGATGTAAGTGTCTATTTCTGGGTTGGCATTAGAGCAGCAGCCCTAATCATTATAAATTGTTATATAAAACCATCACATTGCATTGGTTTATTTCTGGTGGTTCATTTTCAAATAATATTAGAAATTTATTATCACAGTTTAAAAAAAAAAATGTAGACACTAAAATTAGCAGCAATGTACTTTTATTTTCTCTAAAAGAGATAAGAGAATATAATATTGATCCCACACAAAAGTTACAAAAGTTAATGCACTAAATCCTTTTAGGTTGCATTTACACTTTGTGTTTGGTGCGGTTCAAACAGACTCTGGTGTGTTTGCTTTGTTAGCATGGTTCACTTGGATAAGCGTGAACTCTTCATACGCACCTCAAACAAGCACACAAAGACCCCTTCAAAACAGAGGTCTCGGAGCGCTTTCAAGTGGTACAGGTTACTACTAAATGAATTGTTTTCTGTTTTGGTGCAAACTAAATGAAGCAGACTACAAGTGTGAACACACCCTTGGTTAACTAGGGATGTCCCACTGATGATCCCATAGGAGACCCATTGTTTATGGTGTTTGGTGGTACAAGAAACTCCAAACAAAAAGACCCTGCCCTGAATCTAACACAGGACAATGCTAACCACCATGCCATTGGCATGTACTAGACAATTAGTCAGGTCTCTGATGATTCAAATACTGAAAATCAAAGCACCTTGGAATTCAATAGATAGATATCCAACCCAGTAGATTTCAGGGATTGATGCAACATATGCAAAAAATAACTGCCTCTGGACTGACACAATTTTAAAAACATGCAATATATCAAAAACAAAGCAATGCATAGAACCTGCCCCATAATTCAGTTTGAAGCTAGAATTAAAAATCTAAAGCAGAGGTGTAGGATTATGTACAAACAGGAGAATAAACTCCTTTTGGATCTGTACATCACAGACTGACAATGACAGTAGGAACAGGGTTTTTTAAGTAATCATCCTCTTTCAGGCTCCTTTCTGTGATATTAATGTGGTGAGCTACTGTCTAATTTAATGCAGCTTCTCTGCCTTTTTGTCAAACCATCTTTTTGTGTGATGTATCATGTACATGTCACACAAGCTCTATACACCGCAGGGTGAATGCAATAATGACTTGACAAACGTGCAAAATAAACTCAAAACCAGTAAACACATCGGACTTTATGCTAGGCACATCCCTTTTCAGCTGTCCCCAGTCTCATTTCTAACACGTTAACACAAACTAACGTATACGCTGTGCATCTGGCACTGTGTGCCAAGATCACGGAGCCGAAGCCTCGTACTTTCTGCAGTGATGTGATGTCACGCGCTTGTGTTTTGTAAAGCAGCACACCAGTGAATGTGTTTTTGCTGCAGCTCAAACTGAGGATGTTGCTGCACTGCCTGTTGTTTTTTATAATTGCAGCTGATTGTCGGTCTCGTTTGCAGGACTAAGTGTTGTGCTGCTGCCTGTGGCAGTTCCCTATCAAACCTTTTGATTGCTGTGCATGCTAAATGTTAGGCTACTTTTAGAACTCCTGTTCTGTTAAACAGGTTGTGAAACTGAAAGTATAGATGAATAACACTCCAGTCTATAGAGTTAGGATTTATTCACTCAGAAAATGAAGCCCCTCATAAGCAGGAAGAGCTGCAAGAAAAACACAAAGGGATTTCAGGCTATGTCCACACGAAGCCAGTGCATCCCCTATCCGATCTTGAGGCACGTAACGTCTCAAGAAAATATCTATTTACACGATTGGCTGAAGCGATGTAGTATATATGCCCGACCAGTATGGGGCGCTGTAATTCTGCCACAGATATACACTATACACGGAGAAGAAGACTTTGAGCATGCGCATAACCTTGCGCGCTGCAGAAGAAGACGAAGACCTAAATATTTATTTTCTAATAAAAACAAGTTCTCAAATTGTTGCAGTCATATATTTAGAGTGTAGTAATTGGTGCCCTCATGTTTGTTGTTTGCTCTTCAATATACGGACTGAGTTCTGAGTGCTTTGGACATGCGGAAATTCTCTCTCCATTCATTTTCTCCTGGTTGCTCTCCTGGTTCTCTTTCGCGGTGGATCTTAGAGCATGTGGTGTGACGAGGCCGACACGTGATGCGATGACATCATCGTTTTTACAAAATATACGGATTGGCTGTACACACGACACCGCAAGGGTGTCGCAAAGGTGTTGTCGAAAGATTTATCCACTTTAGAACCCTGTTTCAAAAAATAGCGGATTCAGTCTCCCAAAACACCGGATCCGTGTGGACGAAACAAAATGTATATGGATACAGTGATTTGTGTCTCCGTGTGGACAGCCCCTTAGTTACACATGAGTACTCTAAGGCGTTACTTTTATCAGAGGGTAACACAGTGACGTCAGAGCAGTAAAGATGTTATTTATTTATTTTTTAAGATTGGTGGATGAATACGGTCCCACTTCAAACATATCCTGCTGTAACTGCACCGTGTTAGGATAAGGCATGACTCAATTAACACAACAAAAACTCTGCAAAGACCTTCAGAGTAAGAGTGTTTAAATAAAGATAACAAGATTAGAATTAAGAATGTGTGAAAAAAGTATTGACTCAAGAGTGTGTTCAGTCAGTAGGGGTCAGGCTTTATGGATACCAGCCCTGCGTATGCATAAATGTCCACTGTATCCAAAGCAAACTCTCTCTGTCAATGCTTAAGATGAGTTTAAAAGTGTTGACAACCTGAAGCCGTCATCTCACTACTGTAACTGTAATATTTCAACATTCTCCTGCAATAGGTCACACGTTCCCGGAAGTGCCTAAGCCCCTAACTTCCACCACACCCTTTCATCAAACACACAATCCACTCACAATACAAACTGAGAATGGTTAGGGCTTACAAGGAGTGATTGAACGGACGGGCGGGACAGGGAGGAGGTCAGGGGACAAGTGTCAGAGAAGGGACAAACACAACACATCTGACTGTGGATGATTGTTTCAGTCATTAACATGGCTATGGGCCCTCACAGCGGGGGGCCCTTTCACACGCACACCATTTTCATTAAACCAGAATGAGCTGGAACTGATAGAGTCCTTTACACTTTGTCTTGAGTCTCCAATGGACACTGAGGAATTGTCAATCATGAAAATCAGATGTCCAAAGGTGTCTGTATGTCTTTTATAAGATATGAATGGTGATAAGTAGAGAATAATTAGGTTTGTTTAGCTAAATTGAGCTGAATAAATCTAAATGATCTAAATGTAATGAACTGAATTGCACAACTCAATAAAAAAATATTACTTACAATTTACATTTAATCTCATATGGTTTATGGTCATCCATTCGTTTTCATTTTCCTACAGAGAGTATATATATATTTTTGTATTGAATATAATAATTCCTTTTCTGATGGCCATAACAGATCATGATCGTGGCATGAGTGAGGCCTTTAAATACTCAATGGCTATTGCTGCTGGTTATACTGTATGGGCACGGGTATTACAATTAAAAGGATAGGGTTTAGTGAAAAAATAAAAACACCAAATGAATACAAACCATTCTTCCTCTTGTAAGTGTGTCTTATTTAATCTCATTGCAATGTGCACAATCAGCCTCCTGCCTGCAACATTCAGAGCAAAGGTCACAACCAGTGTTATAAAAGTGCTTTAAAAAATAAATGAAGTGCACCACAAACATGACTAAAGACACTAAATCCCTCTCCAGCAGCGACACATGGCTTCATTTCATATTCATGCGCAAAAGCGACCTGTGATGCCTGCTGTGTTGACTGTGAGAAAAAGCAGTATAAATGAAGTGTTGCCTAACGGAGAGACAACGGGTCGGCATCATTACTAATCTGATGTAATCCATTTAAAAACATGGCATTCAGATTCAAACAAGGTCGGTTCACTCCAGGTTCATTTACACACAATATCTATTTACACCTAAACTTTCTAAACCACCACTTTATTTAGAATCTCTCAGTGCAGTTACAAAGATGATTGCCTATATCATAACTATATTATTTGCAACACTTTATTGAAATGAATGCACAACGGCAGGTAATTTAGATGGGGTTTTTGGAAAGTGTTTTTTGTGGAGCCATTATTTCAACACGTTTCCATTCACCGGATACAGTTAAGCCACAAACATATCTGAAAAGATCTGATAAGACACAACAGAAATTGTTGGTAAACTAAAAATTATTTTTAAAGAAATAAAAATGACACAATGAACCCCAACACAAACAGGCTTCAGCAGCTTTTAAACTGACTTGGCCTGCATCAGTTTTACAGCCAGATACATTTTTGAACTAATAAAGACATCAATTATTCTAATATGGTGCTGGTACATTTGTTTGTTGGTTGTTTTGGTCGCATTTACCATAGCTTATGGTGCGACATTGTTACAAAGTTGTTTGGCTCGGAAGGTTGGTGGTTCAATCCCCACTCTCCCCAGTTCATACTGTCTTTGTGTTTTTGGGCAAGACACATCAGTGATATAAATGTGTGAGAATGTTGGGACAACAGATGGAAATTAGCCTAAGGCTACAATCTGGCATGTTTACATTCATGTGGCTGTGTCTCATGTATGTTCATTAACATGCACTGTCCCAAATAAATAATAATTTATTTATAATCCTCAAACATGCCACACCATTGGTCCGAGCCAGCTGGTTTGTAAACTACTTCCACAAATCTTTCAAAAACCGCTGCAAGTAAATTTAACACTACAAACAAGTCAGGTTTGTAGTGTATACTGTTTACATTCCCTTCTGTGCATGTGAACTCACAAACAGCAGTCCAGTTAAATGGCCTAATAGACCTTTAAGAGTAACAAAATCAAAATCTGACTGTTACGCACTATGTAACAGTCCTGATGCAGTAAAGTGAACACTTAAGGTAATACATCGATCCAAAGGTGAAAACACTGTGTGGTTATTATTGACTGATGCTGTCAGCACTGGTTTTAACAGAAGCAATGGCTCACTGCTCAGCACTGACACAAACAGTCATCTGGCCTAATCTCCAGAAACTCACCAGGAGAGTGTGTCATAATGATCAGTGCATGGTCTCTCAGATCTACCTTTTGCACAAATACTGAGCAAAGTTCAATTTCCAGCTCAGGCTCAATTACAACTGATGGATGTGGCGGGATCACAGAAAAACAATCCAACACTACATTATTTCTTTCAATCCGTTTGATAAATTAGGCTGATTCAACTGTTATTGTACATACATAAAAAATGGTGTTTTAAACTTTTACTAGTGCTACAAAAGAAAACATCTATTACAACAGCATTGTTCATCAAAAATAGTAAAATTCCATTAAATTTGCAACTCTCTTAGGTTCCTCACACTTCACAAAATCTAACTCAAACCCCAGATCTCTTTTTCTCTTTCTGAAACAATTCAAAACTTCACATCAAATTTGTTTTTATTTCAAATTCTGTTATCACTGCAGACTGTAAGTGTGCCTTTCATGTCGACATTGTATCTTCCCATATCAGTCTGTCATCAGCATGTTTATGAGTTAACATGCCTGTGATAACTGTCTCTGTGATCACTGGACAGTGAGAGCAGGTCTTTAGAGACAATTGCCCGTAACAACACAAAGTAGAATGAAACCTGATTCTGCTTTGTGTCAGTCGCTGAGCAGCCTGACCAGTCCGGCTGAAACACTATATAGAAGTCGAAGCAGCCTGTGCCTGTTGCCCTCTGCTGTGTTCTTCCCGGGCAGCCTGATTATGTAAGGTGTTATCCAATCGAAGCATTTCTGGATTGCCCCGTCCTCTGCATTCCTGTTTGTTTGCATAGTTTATAGCTGACAGCGGTACAAAGAAACCTGGATATTTCAAAGAGCTTTATGTAACTAAACGCCACACAATCTGCCATCACTACCTGCAACTGCAAATAGAAACAGACGGCTCACAGCGTAATCAGAGATGTCACCGTTTAGATGTACAAATGATCCATGTGGGTGTTATTGACCGAGCTTTATTCTGAAAGCCGGCTGCTGCTCTGCTCAAACTGTACTGAAAGTGACGGTTGGAGTGGGACTGAAGCCAATTAGTGGGCACAGAGTGAGCGGTGGATTCCCACTCTCAAAGCACGAAGTCCAAAACAAAAAGGAGTGCTCAAATATTAAACCGCTTCTAGCATGTAGGTAGGACTTTTGACAGGTCTGCACAAGTAGATGGGGATGTTTTATACGTAAACCTGTTCCATCAAAATCTCCCAGGAACAAAGCAAAAAAAAAAAAGGTGGCTATTGTGTTACAGTACATGCACAGACTGAAGGAAACAGGACGACAAAGCCCAGAGGGTATTTCAAAACTGTTCAGACTATTGTTTTCTCTAGGCAGCTAAAAAGTCAAAGTCCCTCAGAGGCTGTCTTTAGACCTTCCATTTCAGTTCACCTTATCTCTATCTGGTCAAAGTGAATAACTTGTCTCCAATGAAAAATGCTCCAGTGGTTAATATAAATGACATTCCCTGCCACTGATTAAAACTTGAACCATTCAGGATGTACTCTCTAAGTCACCTGACATTAATATGTATATATATATATTGGTGGTGGACAAACAGCAGAGGAAAGCCGTTGTGGTTGACGTGGCAATACCAAGTGATTGCAACATCAGGAAAAAAACATGAGAAACTAGAGAAATACCAAGGGCTCAGAGAAGAGCTGGAAAAGGCTTGGAAGGTGAAGGCGACAGTGGTGCCTGTGGTCATCGAAGCTCCCAGGCCTCTGGTAGAGGACCCGAGCTCGAAGGATGAGACCACCCGCGGAGGGTGAAGGACAAAGTTTTTTTTAAATACAGTATATATTTGTTATCCAAGTGTGTTATCTGACTATTATGTTCAGGTGAGTATTGTGTTAAATACTGAGATAAATTGATAATCAATTTTTGTCAGTTTAAATGTGCATGTACTGGTGCTTTGATAGATTACTACAGGAACAGCTGCTGTCTCCTCATGAACAAGGCTCAGATCATTAAATGACAGCTTCATCTTGAACTGTGTTGGCACAAAATTGCCGGCTGCTGCAGTGAAAGTAGTGCTCTCTTCGCTCATGGTACTGGTTTTCTGGGGAATTCTTGTATTTATTACTGCAAACATATCTTTCACCTGTGAATAACGGCTAAGTGTCAAAAGGTCACAGGCAGTTATAAACTCTCTTTCCTCACACTCAATATGCTCTCAGCAGCAGCTACATAGTTATTCACAGAACAGAGGAAATTGACATAACAGACACAGGCCCAGTTCAATTCAACACACTCATTCAGCTATCCGAAAATGCTACTAAAAATCTAAAATCTTGGTTTATTTTGAGACTATGGTGCAGAAAATTAGTCTATGTTAGGTGCCATTGTCTCTTCAATGTATGAAAAACACTCCACTGTATCACTATATCCACACAGACCAAATTGTTGTTTTAAAAAATGCTTCGGGTCACATAACAAGATTAGTAGCTTATGCAGCACGAACGCAACACTGTAAGGAGCCAGTGTTGTTGTCGGAGTTTGAGGGAGAGTTGGAGCTGAGGCGTTTTAAT
This sequence comes from Perccottus glenii, assembly GCA_024416835.2. NCBI lineage: Eukaryota > Metazoa > Chordata > Actinopteri > Gobiiformes > Odontobutidae > Perccottus > Perccottus glenii. The sequence continues at coordinate 19,415,037 of CM044562.2, read as the reverse complement.
TGTTTCAGAAAAGATTTGTATAGGTTGTAAAGACGGAATCATAGAAATATAGTCTAGAAATAGAACTCTTTCCACTCTATTGTGTTCAGCTTGGCATATAGACTGATGCTAACATAATACAAACCGAATTTATGTTTTATATCTTTGTCTTTGTTGTATTAATGCTTAACAGTACAATAAAATCCACAATGCAGAAGTTAACCAATCACATCTGTGCTTCAAATAACTATTGACACATTTGTGTTCAGAGCTAAAATGCTACCATTGGAAAATTATAACAGTGGATATTTAACTGGTAATAACTATTAGTGATTTTATGGCCTCAAAAACACTGGAGAGTGCTGGCATGTGCTAATGTGATCACAGAGCGTGTCATTGCTTAACACACCCCTGTCTTCTGCAGCAGTGGACTTTACTTCTAGTGCTGTTCTTCTTTAACGTGTACAAAGGCTGACTCTAACCTTTGTACCCAGAACCAGCCGAGCATGGTGTGAATGAACGAGAGGCACAATCCACTTGTGTGTGCACATCTCACAGGCTGACAATTGATTACCCTGGTGGTGTGTCTTTGCGGGAATAAGTCTTGACCATGTGATGATCTTCTACATTCATTTAGTCATGAGGCGCAAAGAGGAAAAGCTGATTCAGTAATGAGAGTCACACAAGGTCTGATTGATACAGTATGTTGCAGCACAGCTCCAATAACACCACTCTAATGCCATACATTTTAAAGGATTTAAGAGGTTTGGTTGTAAGGGCTAATAATACTTGTTAGAAATGGGCCTTCTCAAAAAAACTGAAGCCAACTCCACACAACTACAAATGGAAAAAAGGCTAATAACCAGGCTCTTGACAATGAAATTAACCCTGGATGCATGTTATTGTTTAATGCCCTTTAAAATGTTCCGCACTACTGGAAGCTTTGGTCAATCACATGCTTGAGGTAGGGGCACTCCCATTGGCTAGTTGGTCAAGGTTGCTTGTCAACATTGAATGGCTGCTAATAATAGTGTCTGTAATGGCTAACTTGTCCTACACAGGCAAAGATATTAGGCTGATAAATATCAGGGAATTCCTTATGCGTGTCCTGCAAGAAGCAATCCATAATTGTGTTCCACAACGTGTTAATTTAATAAAACTATTCTCAAATACACAACTGCAGGTATCATATATTCGCTAAAGAAACAAGTCTTTAGCGAATAGCGTTAGAGCTTCACTTGTAACTTTCTCTGGCCTTAAATAGTGGTACTTACATCACAGAATTATGAGAACAGCGGCACTCCTGTACATCTCCATATCCTGCACGTATGCAACCATTGTATATATCCTGCACTTGCTGCTATTGCACTTCTGGTTAGACCTAAACTGCATTTCGTTGCCTTGTACCTGTACTTGTGTAATGACAATAAAGTTGAATCTAATCATCTAATCTAACTTGGTGGTTGGCGGTATAAACTGTAATTTGGCTCCTACAGTGTCTATTCCAGCTCTGGCTATGTCTACTTACACATAGAGCCCCCAAAACAAAACAAATTTTCAGAGGTAAGGGAAGCAGAGAGAAATACAGATACGTATTGGCACCACATTCTCAAGATGTTTAACAGAGCTAACAAGGGTTGATGTTAGTTTCCATGCATCTCAATGCAAATGATCTACAAACATTCAGAGAGGTATTGCAAAAAACCCATCCTGTTTTTGTGAAGGGATTACACACGTTTCACAAGAGAGTTCATTTTCACCTTGATGTGATAATCTGGGATTGTATGTGGTACTTACATATTACTTGTTTACGTTTGCTGTATTGTGTTTGCTAATTCTAAGTACCACATACAATCCAACTTAATAAATCCTGGAATATCACTTTAATCTAGTAATAAAATCATGAGATGTTTCCATTGATCTGTTTAAAGTGCTTTAATGGCCAGCGATCACTTTTTACTTTTACTGTATTCTGTGTAAAGTGGACATAAAATAATAATGAGAAACATCAAAAATATAAAAAGATCCAAGTCAAATGGTGCAGAGAACCATAAGAAAAGACCAGGGAATGAGGCCAGTGGATCTTGGCAGCTCTTCTCTCTGGTCTCTGTCAGTTCAGTCAGCTGTGATTTCCATATCAATATTTGAGTGACACTGAATAATTTAGAGGCGTGCGGTGACACAACGGGATGCAAGGCTGAGCGGCGCCCTGCCTCCACTTGCATTGTTTGTATGTACGTGTCTGCCATTTGCATTCTGAATATATATTTCGAAGTAAACTGACAGAATTGAAAAAGCAATCATGTATGTGAATGTCAGCAGTGGGAATGGGATTTCAAATAGGCTGCCACTTGCTGCCGTGAAAAGACTCGTATAAGTTACGCTAAGAAGACTTGAAAAGCAATGCTTAGAAGGTGCACACTCATATTATGACTGATGGCATCTAAAACCGACTTATATTCCGCACAATAGTATATTCATAGGATTGGAAGCATGGCAGAATAGGGGCACATCTTTTCGGGAGATGGTCGAGATAAATAAGTGCTTGAATTGTATCTTGAATTGGATTTTAGATATCCATATCTGCAGGACAGAAATTATTTTGGACCAGTCTGGCTTAGTTTTATGTTTATATTGAAGCATACAGTGGATCCTTGAAAAGTGATAGCTGGTAGGAATTTTTAGTGAGGAGTGCTTACACTGAACAATTCCCTCAAAAGATTTGAGCAATGGGCAGGTACATTAGAAAATCACCTGGAGGTGATTGGATGAACTACCACCGGTAACACCTATTACAAGGTAATGGTCCAATCAGAGCAATTACATTTTGTTTAGATTAGATTAGGTAAAACGGTTCAAACCTAAAACACACCCATACCTGCTAATGTTACCACACTTTTGGCACAGTTCTGATGGTTTGCCCAAGGACAAACGACAGAGTGAACTTTGGAGAACGTGATTGAAAGCGCCAACTTCTGGGACGACCGCTCAACCACTGAGCCACGGCACCCCTCACCATATTTAATTGATCATTTTGAACCAAAAAAGTTAATTTAAAAAACAGACATAAACCCTTTGTTGTGAGTGTCCTGTAAACTGTTGACCAGGGATTTTGTTTTATATGGAGGTATAGGAAGAAAAATCTGTGCCAGATAGTATAATTTATTTATCCCCCCAAGCAATACTGCGAGTGGCCACTAGTTGACCACACAGCATAGTGGGCAGTACATCAGACAACTCTTATAATACATTAGCAATGAACCCAGTGGAAAGAGCCATTATTTGACTTACTCTCTGGTCTTGTTCCTACAGTTGCCCAGGAAGGACAAACTGAGCTCTGCTGGAGGAGAAGCACATTCACGTTTGTTTTTTGAGTGACAGCTTTCAATAATAGTTAGTTCAATACACTTTTTACATTTTTTAAATATACGCATCATCAACTTCTGGGTTTGTTCAAAGACCACAGCTTGTCCCTGCAAGGCTACCATAGGTGGTGAAAGGCTGTAGAAAGAAGACTTATAAACAGTGAAAATACCAGATACCTCCGACAACTGCCTACTGCATCATTATTTGACCATTTTCAAATTTTCATGCAAACGCCTTTTCCTGATAGAGTGCCTTTTGTATTAGCTCTCCACACAGAAGCTGAAACCTAAAAAGTTTTATACACCATTGGGACAAATCATCAGAAGTTATGGAGTAAACTTCCACTGTTATGCCAATGATACACAGCTTCTACAAATAAAAGCGAATAATACTACTGACATCAAGCATCTAGAGGCCTGCCTTGTTTCAAGTCTCAAAACGTCCTCTATTTGAACTCAGATAAAACAGAGCTCTTGTTAATTGGTCCTGCCAGTCATCGGCACAAGTTTAACAATTTTACTGTCTCAATCAACAACTGTGTGTTGGAGCACGACAACACTGTGAGGAACCTTGGTGTCATTTTTGACTCCACACTATCTCTGCAGCAGCACATTAGTGAGGTCACTAAACATTTTCACTTGAGGAATATCTCAAAAATTCGCTCCTGCCTCTCTTTAGCTGATGCTGAAATTCTCATTCATGCATTTGTCACATCCAGGCTGGACTACTGCAATGCATTATTCTCTGGACTGCCGAGGAAAAGTACTCACAGACTACAAATGGTCCAAAATACAGCCGCCAGACTTTTAACAAAGACCAGGAAGTTTGATCACATTACTCCGGTCCTGGCTTCATTACACTGGCTCACTATTCATGTTAGAGCTGATTTCAAAGTTCTCCTGTTAACATATAAAATCCTTTGTGGACGCGCGCCCTCTTACCTATCTGACCTCATCACCCAGTATACTCCAGCTCGTACCCTTCTCAGGACTCTGGCCTCCTTCAACTTCCTCGAGTAAAGAAGAAGTCTGCTGGCTACAGAGCCTTTTCTTATAGAGCCCCATTTTTATGGAATGGCCTCCCGGTGGAAGTGCGGCGAGCTGACTCTGTTGAAGTTTTCAAAAGCAAACTCAAAACATACTTATTTCACCAAACGTATGGAGACTGATTGATCATAGGTACACACTCACAGTGGTTGTAGCTGTAGATACACACTAAACCGCTCATATTATTATTACTACACCTGCCTATTTTTATTAAGTATTTCGCACTTTTTTTTTCTTTTCTACCTCCTCCTAGGGTGGACGCAAACCTCTGACCTGCTGGGTGATGTGTGCGTGTTGGTCTAAAGTTTTAACTCTAAGTCTAGTAAGCTTGGGCAGCCTGCAGCCAGCCAACATAAGTTTTCTTTCAACATTAGCTTTTATTCCCTGTGACCCACATCCATGGAGTAAATATTAGGAAAACGTACTCTAACCCTAGTTTTAATGCCTTGGCCCTTCCTTTTGGCAGAACTTGAGCAACTGGGTCAACTCTACAGCAAGCTGCTTTGTCAGTACAGCCTACATGTTGTGGTGGATTAAGGTCAGTGCACTGAAACGGTCTCTTCAAACTCTGCTCTTTGTGGCTCTGAAAACCTTGTCTTTGTTTTGGTGGTTCTCATCATTAAAAATCTCATCATATTGACATAATTATACTCTATTGGTTTCTTTGTTTGTTTATTTAGAACATGTATAAGAAACTATAAAAATACACAAAAAAATGTATTCATTCAATCCACAGTGGGAACTGAGAGTGTTACTTTACTAAAACCCACCCCATTATGATATATTTTAACATTGTAACGTCTTTTAACTGTTGTTTACATGAGCATATCAGACCTAACAAAAAAAAAAATACAACAGAGTGGTATTTTTGCACAATCATGATATGAAATATGGAGACTATTTTATCACTGTTACTAATTGCTGCAGCTATCTCCAGGGCAAATGAGGAAAAGTGATTAAAACACAAGCCTAATTTGCCGAGATGGGTTTTAAGACTCAAGTACACACATTCTGGCACATATCAAGACAAGTTGTTAGAATTGTCTGACACACCCAATGCAAGCTGGTGACTCTGACTGGTCTTATGTACATGTGACTGAAGCTGAAATATTATTGTTAGAAAGTGTTATAAATGCTGTATATATATTTGTGTCAAATACAGTTTCATCTCCAAATAGAGGTGTCAAGTTTGTCTAAGAGTTCAGTGTCTGACAGTATGTTTCAATTGAACACACTTGATCTGACTATAAGCTCTTCTTCAATAGACTAAAGCAGGACTATTTTGCATGTAATGAAAATAAATACTCTTCCTTCCAAATTCTTTCTGTCTGTGGCTACTGCCTCTTTCTCCATTTTGTTCTGACAAGGTAGCGCTTCATTGGAAGCCCATGAACTTACACTGTTTGACCCAGACCTTTCAAAAATCTATCAAAATAGGACAAGATCTGAACTTATAAAGTGTGGTTGTGAGGTTGCAGGCTAGCCTAAATAGCAGTCAAAGGAACAGACAAAGTCTAAAGTGCAGACCCATTGGTGTTTATTCACGAACATTTAAATGATTTACCAAAAATACCAAGAGAAGTTTAAAAAGGGCAAACTCTGCAGTGCTTGCTCCAAGCAGCACCTCTCTTTACACTGAGGCGAGACTGTTTTTATAGGGAAGCTGCCCCACTTAGCCCCCTCCAAAAACACAATAATCATAAATTGTATCCTTAGCCACAAAAACAATCATACATTTTTATATAATTGAAAGAAAAGCAAAGCTATACTGATTCTAATTATTTAACTGTGCCAATCTTAAAAGCTATAATAACTATTACACGTGTAAAACACCCTTCAACCAAATTTCCCTAATGGTTCCTCCCAGAACCTTCTAAAGATTCTTTGGCTCCCCGGGGACTCTTTTGGCCAGAACACCAGGAGGAACAGGAGGACAGAGGTGTTTGAACCGTTGTTTGACCATGTTAGCTCAAATTAGCCAATAGTGATATACTTATGTCTCTTACAGGCCTAACAATCCAGTAACTGGATATAGTTACATATAGTTACCCGTCTTTTCTTTTTTAAGACCTTAAATCTTGGAGGTTAATGTGAGCATGATGAGAAAGGGCAGCCATTTTTGGGTTGTTTGTATCCATTGGTTCTTCTTCAATGCTCAACTGTCATTACAGATAATAGTGAGTCTGTAATTTCAATCACAAAACATGGCGAAGCCTAGCTGGCCAGATCAAACCAATGGGACATCATCACTCTCAAGTACCTTCTCTGTATCTGTTCCACATTGGTGGAATGATCTGCCTGATTCTACAAGATCAGCAGATTCTTTAGCCATCTTTAATAACACTTTTAAAGTCATTGAAAGTTGCTTTGGATAAAAGCTAAATGACAAAATGTAAATAAGCTTTTTAGGCACTGTGCTAAACTGTATAGGTACTGCCAAACTTAGCAGAATAATGAAATAAAGTAATGGAAGTTACAGTTGTGCTCATAAGTTTACAGATGTTTTGGCCATTTTTCAGAGATCATGAAGAAGAACACAAAAACTTCTTTAACTCATAGTTAGTGATTGGGTGAAGCAATTTATTGTCAAACAACTGTGTTTAGTATTTTTATATCATAATAACAACAGAAACTACCCAAATGACCCTGATAAATTTGGCCTGATAACATGCACACAAGTGACACAAACAGGTTTGAATGGCTACTAAAGGTAACCATTCTCACCTGTGATTTGTTTGCTTGTAATCAGTGTGTGTGGATAAAAGGTCAGTGAGTTTCTGGGCTCCTGACAGACCCTTGCATCTTTCATCCAGTACTGCACTGATGTTTCTGTATCTGAGTCATGGGGAAAGCAAAAGAAAAGAAGGATATGCGGGAAAAAGTAATTGAACTGCATAAAACAAGAAAGGGATGAAAAAAGACATCTAAGCAATTGAGAATGCCAATCAGCAGTGTTCAAACTCAAATAAAAAATTGGAAAATGTTGGGTTCTGTTGAAATCAAACCAAGGTCAGGTAGACCAAAAAAGATTTCAGGCATAACTGCCAGGAAAATTGTTCAGGATGCAAAGTAAAACCCTCAAACAACTTCAGCTGAAATGCAGGACTCTCTGAAAAAAGGTGTGTGGCTGTTTCAAGATGCACATTGAGGAGGCACTTAAAGAAAAATGGGCTGCATGGTCAAGAAAGCCATCACTACGCAAATGCCACAAAGCTTACAGTACGCCAAACAGCACAGAGGGAAGCCTCAAAACTTCTGGAACACAGTCACGTGAATTGATGAGATCAAAATTAAAAAAGAATGGGCAGCTTTACCATCTGAGAAAATACAGAGCCTCATCCACAACTACCACAAAAGACTTCAATCTCTCATTGATGTTAAAGGTGGCAATACATGGTATTAAGAACTTTCTTCAAGTCCATGCAATCATTCAAAATGGTCTCTTACCAGTTACTGTTATGGCACCTTTTGGCATGCCAAGAATCTTCAATGAAGATGAGTTAATTGCATAACTTGGATCTTGTTACAATCAGTCCTGGGACACCCATACAAAATACTCATTTAAAAACTAGCATCTTTAGACAGTCCTGTGATTTCTAAAACATGAGCCACCATCCACCAAAAGGCCTTGGGGTATCTATTCTGGCCACAAGAAGAGGATGGCGAGCAGCAGATATGATTTCTCCTTTCGGACTTTGATTTCTCTCTTCATTTCTCTTCCCATTTGTCTGCCTTGTCAATTCCAGTGTCCCCAGGCAGCCGTGGAGGAGCATGTAGCCCAACTCATTGTTTTGCTGCACCAAGTATTTTGTTCTCCTTTATAGCCTGCAGACACATGAACCAGGTTCCATTTGGCACACACACGCACACAATGAAAGCGAACACGAAAGGAAATAAAAGAGAAAATGGTTAGGAAAGGGTAGTGGGGGGAGGCTGGTGGCTATGTTTCCAATCTAATCCCGTGTTTGTCTTACAGGATCTGTGCTTTTAAAGGGCTTGACATCGAATTCAATAAAGGGATTGCAGATGGGCATAGGCGCAGCTCATTGGCTTTCACTACATGTTCTTTTTTTCTCTCTATACCGCCACTGCAGCCCATCTCGTGCATGCTCGTACCGCTCGATATTGAAGGATTTTTGGAGGTCACGTTGTGGAGGACTGTATTCTCTGATCTGATACAAAAGGGCAGCATGCTCTGACTCCATCATGGCCAAAAGTTAACCATAAATGTTCTTTTCCGCTCATGGAGTCGTAAAGTTTTCTGACCTCTGTCTCTTTAACAACCAATGTCAAAGAACACAATTTACATTTTGCAGTATTTTCATTTTAAATCTTCAATATCCATGGTGACCTCACAGAATTTATAAGGAATGCCTTACTGCAAGAGTGTGTGTTCAGATGCGCTTCTCATTTTACAGTGCTCAGTTTGTTGTTCTGGGAAACTGTAGGGACAGAAAGTAATAAAACTTATACAGGAGTTCTATGGAGTTTAAAGTATTTATTTCATTGGTGTATAATGAGATCTAGATACAGCAAAAATAAACTTAAAAGTTCAAAACAGGTTTATTAGTTTGTATGTGCCAAAGAGCAACCACTTTAGAAAATCAACAAAGACCTTTGATATAGCCATGCAATGTTTTCAGTTATATATAATGTAACAGACAGACATCATGTATTTTGCCTGGTCACCCAGGTTCAGGAACCCCACCCATTGGGCTTGTCTTTCATCCGAGCCCAACAACATTGACAACACTATTATAAAAACAAGGCAGACTTTATTCCATGACACATACAGAAGAGAAACAAGTCGTGTTGCTTATGTCAGGTTGTTCATTTCTCTGATTAGTTTAATCAGCATCCATTTTTCCTGACTTCTCGAAATCAAACTTGGATCAAGAAGGACCACAATAATTATTTTCCCGGGATAGAAAAAAATATTAGGATGGCTGGCCAGGATAGGCATTTCATGAGAAGAAAATTGAAACAACAGAAAAGTATAAAGATACTTTAATAGTTATTTACATAAAAGTGATGCCCAACCAACCTCTTACATATCATTAAGTTTATTAACCAACAAAGCAATGGAAAAGTTTTGTGAATTTTGTACATAAGATTATGCATCCAATTGAGGTGAAGGTGAAATAGTACCGAAATGTGTGGGAGAATGGATTGTGACCCAAATGTAAATTGTCTCACGGATGGAAGTGGCTTTTTATCCACTGTCTTGTAGAACACATTGCAGACATGTCTTGTGTACATAAGGCTCGGTGTCTGGGTCTATCTAACAAGTTGCATCAAATCAATGCTTTTCACATCATCTAAAAGAACCACTTGTGTTTCGAGGAATGAAGTATAATAAAAAATGGTTGCTATCTAGAGCTTTTGTCAGTATGTGTATGTCAAACAACCTTTTACCGATGCACCAGCTTACTATAATCCACTGAATGGCACTGCTGACAGTGTTTGTGATAATGGATTAGTTCTTGGAATAATGTTATTGTTAGAACTTACGCCTGTAGGTTTGAGCAGCCCAGGAAATTACTTTTTATGTCTCGAAAACAGTTCACCATCAAGATCACGTATTATAACCAGTCGAGACATGTTTGTTTTATTTACCCTGGGTCAATAGGTACTGCACTTGTCTCTATACAAGTATATAATTATTGCCCTTTTATTTCAATACATCACCACTGAGTCATTATCAGTAAAAATAAACTCTGTAAAAGCTATTTGGCAATCGGTGCTAAATAAAGAACTACTTACACTTCTTCCAGGTGGAAGAAGCTAAGAAAAACTTTGGATGAAGGTAAATGGCAAGCAGCTAGTGATGAGTCGTTCATGAACGATTCGTTCTTTTTGAACGAGTCTTTAATATGACTCGGGAACAACGAGTCATCGCAGAGAGCGAGTCGTTCACTTTCGCATTGCGCAACATCTCATACAGGAAACAGAAAGGAGTCGTTCATCTCCCGAGCCGTTCATTCGTTCACCAAGTCCCAGCCCCATAGAGAAAGAGTCTGCAGTTTACGGAAACAGAAAGGAGTCGTTCATCTGCAAAACTGCAGAGAAAATGTTAAAAGTTTTCCGATGGAGCCTCTGCTTTTGTCTCTCTCCTAAGCCATTATCACGTAACCCCCCTCAAAGGTAATCTTTAACTTCTTAATGTAGATTTTACAAACTTTATGGGACTTATGAAGCAGCTGTTTAGGGTCCACGTCCATTATGGGGCCCCAAACCTATCCATTGATTTATGACTGAGCGACTGACTCTATTAGATACATTTTGTGGCTGCCAATGTAATTTATTAATCTTGAAAATGTAATTTATGATAGGACTGACAATTACAAAGGTTTATCTCAGTTTCATTGTAAACTCCTACCAGTCAGTCAATGGTTTGCCAGTTAAAACATTTTTTGGGGGGGCACCTAGGTGGCTTGCCTGGTCGAGAGCATGCTGTGTGCTCGGGGGTCCTGGGTTTGGTTCTCGCTTGGGTTGTTTGCCCAGTGTCGTCCCCCCTCTCACACCCTGTTTCCTGTTGGACTGCTATCCTATTAAGTGGGGGACAAGGGCCCAAAAAAATACATAAAAATTCTATAACACTTTTTGATTAAGTAACTCTTATATGTAAAATGCAAATTTGGTGTATTTTGTGAAAACAATGACATAATATCCACATCCCAGACAGCTATGGGCTGTTGGCTATGCACAGAAACAATAATGACAAAAAATAAATAAAAAGTCAGGTTTGGATAATGTATTGTTAGTAGATCCACACTGAGACTTTAAAATTTATCTGCACTGCTCTAGAAAACAAAAAAGTTGACATATTTTGGAAGAGAGCTCCTTCTTCTTGTGTGTAATTCTGTTGGCATTAGTGATGGCAGGGTTCACAATCCCCCTACTGGCCTGGCAGATATATTACAGTGTGCTTAAGTATCAGAAGTATCAAAGTATTTTAAAGAAACAAGATTTTTTTTCTTCTACTTTTATTTTGACAATTGACAAAGGGGTTAGGCCTGCAAACCTAGCCCACGTAGGGCTTTCGAATATACAGGGCCAACAGTGGATCAATGGTTTAGCTGCAGACACAAACTATAGCTACCAAAGCATGAGAGCATTCTAAGTTTACTGACCCCAAACAACCAACTGCTGCAGCAAAGAGCATTTCTCCGTCCATTCCAATCTAGAATCACCCTTGTACTTAAGGCTATTGATTTCTGAGGACAGTGTCCAGGCAGTTGCCCCCATTTTGGCCTTTGCTGGAGAGTAATCAATGTGCAGGGATTCTGGCTACTTGTTTGTACAATGCTCTTCCTGCTCAGGGTTCTTAGCCTTATTGCACCTGACACATCTGGCAGCAAAGACAGCAATTCTCCAAGACAGTGCACAATGGATTATCACAGCTTCAGCTATAATGTTGCAGCCAAAAGAAGAAATGCTGTTAGGAGCAGAGAGCAAACCGCCTGCACACCAGCTGCTGCCAGTGTGCATTAACCAGAACATACTCCTAAAATTGTGACAGTTTATTTTAATATTTATAAATATAATACTTGGGAATCTGTGTTTACAGGATAGAGATGTTCCTTTTTTATGTAGTTTTGATGCATTTGAAAAAAACAGTTCATTAAAGAGCAGGATTTCTCTAGAATTGCAAATGTGTTTTTTGGTGAGTCAATGAAATGCATTGTCTTGAGATCTAGCTCAAGTATGAGGAAAGAATGAATAGAGAGAATGTCTGATTGCTTGTGCAGTGACAAAGTTACAATACTAGTCTGCCTGTTGCCCAATCTACGACTGGTTCACTTTAGCAGCTGTGGGTCGTGACCAGGAGTGCATTGTGTTTTGGAAAAGCATGGTTTTATGCACCACCCATTGAACTTAAATATTCAATAAATGACCAATTACTCTGAGAGTTTATCAATTTTAGAGCCGCAATAGCTCTTTGATTTGGTGGTGCTCTCACTGTTTCCCAGAATGCCTGACACAAGCATTTTCTTTGTTCTATTAGAAACATAATAAGCATTAAGACTTTTTATTTATTTAGAAAAACATTGAATATTATCAAAATATTGCACCCCTGAAAGTTCATAATAAAACTTCACTTTGTAAAACAGTGTTATGAATCAAAAACTCTTATTTGTTTATATTTTATGTAGCTTTTTATTTATTTATTTATTTATTTGCTTGTATTTTGATATTGTATTATTTTAGTCTTAATGAACCCATTATTAACTTTTGCTTTAAAGTGACAGGCAATGAACACATACTATTCTGTTAGCACTGGTACTGGTACTGGTAAAGAAAAAAATAAGATGTACGGAACATTTCTGTGGGTAGAGTGTTCCCCAAGGGCAATTACTTTGTTACAGCAGGGTAAATGCACACAGACCACTCTTAGAAACACTTATAGATACAAAACATACAAAGATCAACTACAATAAGAGGGAAACAATAAAATAATAAACACAAGTAATATAAATTCACAAATTGAAATATATACTAAAAATATATTTTAGTCTTCCTTATTGAGACACCCTTTAGACACACATTACAACATTCACCAATCCGCCAAATGTTCAGTCTCTAAGGATTAAACAAGACTAAAGCATTCTTTTAACAAGACCTGTTGAAAAGGTTTATAAGAATGTAGTTATTAAGGCTAACCCTAACAACTAAATTCTTAGTATTTAATTGTCAAATCAGCGTGGGACTGTAATTACAAAAATTTCTGATAAATGCCATGACACATGAAAGGTCACATCATGGGGCCTTTTTATTGGACAATAATTGGTCTATTTATGTGATCTGACATGTTTTGCCTAAAGTTGGACCACAGTAAATATTGCATGTTTTGAATAAAAAAATAAACCTGGATGTAGGTAAGACAATCAGCTTGGTGGCATTCTTTGGTTTGAGTTTTTGGTTGTGTCTGCATTATGTCTACATTTCAGCCTCTGGGCCTGGCTGGCATTATCACAGGCCATTTCTTCTCAATGCACAATCTTGTAACCATGTCACTCTCTTTAAAGCCAATGCACTCACAAAGAGTCAGCGGCGTTTGAAGAAGGTCATTGACTGCATCATAAAGCTGTGGCTTGTTTTCTCCTGAGTGTCTCTCCAACAAGTCCAGCCTTTTAAGGCAGACAACAGTGACTGAGCAGATGCAGTCGAATAAAAGCCTTGTCAGGACCAGCAGTTGGAGGACAGTCTCCCCTTTCTTCTGCCGGCTTTGTGTGCGCTTTCTGAGAGGCCTGCAGTCATCTGTCAGTGGCAGACGTCAGGTCAGCTCAGAGAGGCGGCAGGTGGTCTGGAGTGACAGTCAACCTGCCACTTCCTGACGTCTTGAACTCTGGATTGGCCTAACTTATCAAACTTAGCAGAACTTAAACATACCAAAAAGTCATTATGTTTACATGCACGGGTAAGTCATGCTACGGTCACAGGTCTGTAAATTGCTGCAGGATCCCACTTAATGGGTTAATAGTATGGAATAGGTGACCCGGGTCAGAATAAGGTTAGAATAAAGAGGAGTGTACAGTCAGGTCCATAAATATTGGGACATCAACAATTCTAATCTTTTTGACTCTGTGTAGGTGTAGGAATTACAACAGTTTGTATTTGTGCCTCCCACATTTTAAGGGACCAAAAGTATTTGGACAGATTAACAATCATAAATTAAACTTTCTCTTTTTAATATTCATTCATTCATTCATTCACTGAATGAATCAATAGCTAGGTTTCATCTCTGGTGATGCTCTGTCAGGCCTCTACTGCAACTGTCTTCAGTTCCTGCTTGTTCTTGGGGCATTTTCCGTTCAGTCTTGTCTTCAGCAAGTAAAATACATGATCAATCGGATTCAGGTCAGGTGATGGACTTGGCCATTGAATAACATTCCACCTTTTTCTCTTAAAAAAACTCTTCGGTTGCTTTCGCAGTATGCTTCAGGTCATTGTCCATCTGCACTGTGAAGCACGTCCAATGAGTTCTGAAGCATTTGGCTGAATATGAGCAGATAATATTGCCCGAAACACTTCAGAACTCATCCTGCTGCTTTTGTCAGCAGTCACATCATCAATAAATTCAAGAGAACCAGTTCCATTGGGAGCCATACATGCCCACGCCATGACACTACCACCACATGCTTCACTGATGAGGTGCTATGCTTTGGATCATGAGCAGTTCCTTTCCTTCTCCAGACTCTTCTCTTCAAATCACTCTGGTACAAGTTGATCTTGGTCTCATCGGTCCATAGAATGTTGTTCCAGAACTGTGAAGGCTTTTTTAGACGTTGTTTGGCAAACTCTAATCTGGCCTTCCTGTTTTTGAGGCTCACCAATGGTCTACATCTTGTGGTGAACCCTCTGTATTCACTCTGGTGAAGTCTTCTCTTGATTGTTGACTTTGACACACATACACCTACCTCCTGGAGAGGGTTCTTGATCTGGCCAACTGTTGTGAAAGGTGTTTTCTTCACCAGGGAAAGAATTCTTCGGTCATCCACCACAGTTGTTTTCTGTGGTCTTCCGGGTCTTTTGGTGTTGCTGAGCTCACCGGTGTGTTCTTTCTTTTTAAGGATGTTCCAAACAGTTGACACTTAAAGTTTTGCTATCTCTGATGGGTTTGTTTTGTTTTTTCAGTCTAATGATGGCTTGCTTCACTGATAGTGACAGCTCTTTGGATCTCATATTGAGAGTTGACAGCAACAGTTTCCAAATGCAAATAGCACATTTGAAATAAACATTCAAACCTTTTATCTGCTCCTTGTAAATGGGATAATGAGGGAATAACACACACCTGGCCATGGAACAGCTGAGCAGCCAATTGTCCATTACTTTCGGTCCCTTTAAAAAGTGGGAGGCACATAAACAAACTGTTGTAATTCCTACACTGTTCTCCTGATCTGGATGTAAATACCCTTAAATTAAAGCTAAAAGTCTGCAGTTAAAGCACATCTTGTTTGTTTCATTTTAAATTCATTGTGGTGGTGTTTAAAGAGCCAAAAAGATTAGAATAGTGTCGATGTCCCAATATTTATGGACCTGACTGTATATCCTGCTGCACGGTGGTTAGCACTCCTGCCTCACAAGTCTGGGTTCAATTCCCATCCAGGGCCTTTCTGTGTGGAGTTTGCATGTTCTCCCTGTGTCTGCGTAGGTTTCCCAGGGTACACCACTAAAGACATGTACAATAGTCCCCCCTCCCTTGGGCCCAGTGTGAGAGACTTGTTCTGCTAGTTTTGACTTAGTTTGAAGTGTTTTGTATTGACTCAAACATTTATTTCAATGTCACCCCATTGTCACACATTCTTTCTGAAGATTGCCAAATTTGAAGAAAAAACAAAAGCTTGAAACTGCCACCACACCTTTGATTGTCACTCATAAATCTTAAACATCAGGCACCACTCCTCTGTGATTCATGTTGTACAGGTCAAAAGCAGAAAGTCCCCAGTCTTCCAGTAACACCACAGACATGGTGAGAGGATAAAGGGAGACACACTTCACAGGCTGCACTTGGTTTTGAGTTTCAGAGAAAGATGTTTTGGAGTCTCTATTGTGTAACAAAGCATAAAACACACCTGGTCAAAGCCAAGATTGATTTTCTTTTGATGAATCCTTTTTATGGCAGAGCAAAACAGCTCCTCTTCCAGCAACCAAGACCTGAGCCAAAATATAAACTTTGACAAAACGGTGCGGTATCCACCAAAACAGAAGTCAAAATCAAACTGAAATGTTTTGTTTCTTGTGTGGAGTAACATGGCTCCTCCAACAAAAGTGGTGCTTTAAGCTGTATGTCGAGCCGGATCAACCTTTGCAAGAGCCCAAAAGGTCAAACAATGTTTAGCTGTTCCTAAAACTGTATGTCTGTATGGCTGAAAGCTACAACTAATGCAGTCTTTACTATTTCAATTTTAAGAGCATAAGCTTCAGAGAAAATATTGAACAAGACCATGTTTATTGTAATCATGTTATGTTGTGCTACACATGGATGACTAATTCAAAACAAACATTGCACCATCTCCTATTTTCTATTTTAGCTCATAAATGTAAATAAATAAAACTTTAATAATGTAAAATGCAGTTACTACAACAATATTACAAATATTACAGCGTAGGCTACTGTGAAAAATAAAAATCTAATAATATAGGCTGTAAATCAAACTCCTTCTGTTAAACACTGATGGGTTTTCAGTCTGGTCTGCTACTCTTTAAAAGACATAGGCTATGTTTCAGGCCTCAAGTCTGTGTAAAGCTTCATTTCAAATGAAGGGGGTGCTTAGTCATATACTCATTTATAGCACTCAGTTAACAGACTATACTAATACAGGTTGTTGACTTTGATCCTTGGTGTTTGTGAGTGACTTGAGCCATGTTTAGGCTTTTCTTTACCCCTTTCTTTTCCTTAGCCTCATGTCGTTTGAGTTGCCATCATTAGCAAAAACATCTCTGCAGCTAATGTTTTATAATGCCTTTATTGCCTTAGAATTATACAGAGACACCCCTGGCTGCAGAAGACTTGCTCTTTCCGCAAACTTTGTCTGGAAGCGCTTAGCCAGTCACACGCGACCATGAATGAGCCAAAGAAAATCAGAAAGCGTTATTTGGAGGAAAGCGGGACTTGTTTCTTGGCTACATGACCAGCAGTGTGTCTAAAAACTCATGGTCAAAAAAATAGTTGATGAAGTCATCTGATTAAAATCCCAGTTGTTGAATAGTTGCGTGTTACCTTTTGTTTCTTCATTTGGATCTACAGTCGGTGAATGCACCCCAGCCCCAGCTCTGAATGGACTGAAAAATCTGAAATGACTGTGTGGATCAAAAGTGAAAGCTAAGATGACACGTGCATTCATGTGTAGTAAGCAGTTCAAAGCTACAGTATGTATACTGTTGGCCGACCAAAATAAATAAAAGAAACATCCAAACAAAATATTGTCTTAAAATGTAATTGTGTTCTGTTACTTAAGTGAAGACCTTTAATACTTTAAATGCAAGATAGGCCTTTTTGTGACTTATTTGATGGTCCAAATGGCTAATCCTTGTTTGTCTCAATACAAATGGTTCGAGTAAAGACAAACACCAACCCAAAATCTTCACAAACCTGAGAGTGAAATATAACAGAGGTACCACATGTAACTCCTAGTCTCCCATCTCGAATTCCTGGGTTTGATCTCTCATCCACCAACCCAACCTACTGCCTACAACCTACAAAAAAAATCACATTTATTTTACAGTGTCTATGTGCACATATTCACACATATTTTAAACACTTTGCGCTGTATCTCTCTTGTGTCTTAGTTAGAAGTGAAGACTACTCTTGTTTTACATCTAAAAGTAGAGTTTTCTCTTTTGACATCCTCAGAGTTTTCTTCTTATAAATGCATGGAATGAGAATAATATATAAGATTCTCTTGAATATAAATAAGTGAAACCAGAGATGATGGTAGCCTTTTGTTTGATCATCATCAGAAATCTGATCTACACACACTAAATACAAGAGAATGAATACTAGATATCTTTTCTAAATTTTTTGAGATGCAAAGTCCTCAAGACAAACGTACCATTGTTTTTTATAAGCTCGTAGACAGTAGATTGTAATAAATGTGTGTACAAAGTGAACATGCGGTGTCTTTATTATGTATTCACCATACAGTTGTAAAGTTTAATTGCTTGTCCAAGCCGCAGCATGAACAAAGTCTGCGTTTCCTTCCACCAAACTGTCACTCTGTGGGTTTCCGTTAAGTCCCAGGGCTTTGTGGAACTAATAGGCATCTGCTAGTGTTTTTATTTATCACAGAGTATGCTAGCGGTGGTGGCAGTGGCGGTAGACAGAGGCAGATTTGCAACCTGAGGAGTGGTGCGTCCCCAGGGTGTTTAGTTTACAAAGAGGACAGAGCTCGAGAGGCGGAGCGTGAAAAGAGAAGGCAAGATGCGAGCAGAGATAACGCTGCAGAGGAAGAGCGGGGAGGGGAAATTATCTGATTAGTTTTTAGAGACAAGAAGCGATGGAAGTGAAACAAGTGTGGCCTTTGTTTTGAGTCAAACCTTTACGCTAATTTAAGACTACAATAACCTGAGATTTAGGAACCAGAAGTTACTATATTTGGAATAAGCTAAGAGCATGCATATATTATTAGTCCTTGGTCCAGAGTCTACATTGATGGTGGCATCAATTTTCTATCAGAGCTGCTTACAGGCCTATATGCATTCCAAAAAATATCTTTGGCTTTTTTGAGTTTTGATCTTGTCATTTATCTCAAATCTAGTTACCCTGACCAGTGTGTACAGATGGAAATTATAGAAAGGGGAAGAGTGCATATATAAAAACAATGAGTGCCATTGTTTTTAAATATGCACCTTTCACTTTCTATAATTTCCATCTGATAATCTCAAATATTTTATTTACGAACCTTCTTAATCATGTAGTCTACACTCATATTTTTCACTAACCCTATTTAACTTGAATTAAAAAGGACAAAACACAACAACACAAACAATCATAAACAACAACTTGTACTCACAATAACTCATGATGTTATAAATACAGAGAAACACCAGTGACAACAGCATAAACAAATGGTTAGCCTTTGTTTATTCTGTTTAGGGGTTAACCCTAACCCAACATGCTGGGCACCCCCTGGTGGGGGCTGCCGATGAGGAATTTCCCCATGGGGATAATAAAGGGAAAGTACAAAAAAAAAGAATAAAAATAATTCCAAGAAAGTGGGGAGTTGAGATAGTACAGGCAATATTATTCAAGGTTCTCCGGCAACATCACACAAATAAATACATAAATAAATAAGACTTAGTAATAATAAATAAATTAGTGTTCAGCATTAAATCTATGCTTTCTAAACTTCCAAACACTAAATATAATTCATTTTAATAGAATTTCTGTTCCAATGTAGGTTCTAATGTTGTTCTATGGTTCAAACTGAAATGTTCTGATGTAGGATTTGATTTGATTTCAGGGTTTAATACATAAGTGTTTTTTTATGTTTTGGTTAAGTAGGGCTTAAGAAGAAATCCTATGTTTGGAAGAAGCTTTATGTATGAGGACTATTGAGATCAAAAATATAATTTTATAATAAATATAAAAAAATATAATGAGGGGGATGCCCCAGCTCAGTTGGGAGAGCATTCACAAATAGGGGGATGCCCAAAGTCATCCCCCTCTCTCTCCTCCTGTTTCCTGTCAACCTACTGTCTACAATCAATAAAGGCAAATACAACCCCAAAAAAAGAAAAATAATCATGAAGACTTGTGATGTGATTTGGACTTGGAGTAAGGGGGAGCCAACATTTTACCGCAGCCAACTAGCTAACCCACCAACTAGCTTACTGACTAAATTGGGCCTCTCTTACTGTATCTAGGCTCTTGTAAAAAAAATTGCTTTAATCTTAATCATTTAACCATGCCAAGTGTGTATATATATATATATATATATATATATATATATATATATATAAAAGAATGTACCCTAGGTACCTTAAAGTGTGATTATATCTAAGTTTCTTTGCAACAATAGATAAGCCAAATTACAACTTACTATTGTAATTTTATACACCACGGATGGGGATAAAACATTGTAAATCATGTTTCTTCGTATACTGATTACTGTGCTTATATTCATGATTAATATGCTTAACGTCCCTCTCGCTCACTGTTTATTGGGGGCCCTGTGTACCGTCTGCTTGGAGCCCCCACAATCTCTGAAACATACATTAATGTCTTTGTACATAAATACAAACGTGTAAGTCTGTTTTTTTCAAGGTGTTATACAATTACCTAAATGTTTTGTGCTCCTCTGTATTTGTAGAACACTCAACCATAATTACCCAGATAACTACTGCACCTTAATCTCACTAAATCCTCAACTTCCTGGAGACTTCACATTAACATGACAATTGTGCAACATAATATTCCTAAACTGTCGCCTTTCTATTACCCACAATTATAAATCACCTAAATTTATCCCTGCACACATGCTCAGGCACATTCTCAGTTGTGTATTTCTTAGAAGAGCCAGCAGATGCATTGCGTCAATAGGGACATATTGTGTTTGTAGCGTGTCTGAAATCTGAAACTCCCATCTTTGTGAATCACGCACCCACTCATCCTGTACTTTATCCTAATTCAGATTTCAACTGTTTTTTACAAAAGATAAATTAGCCCAAAAATGTTGTAAAAATTTGACTGTGAGCATAACTGTATGTGCCTTTAGTCCCACTAACAATAGCACGTGCTGCCAGTATGAATCATTAACCATCTGCTGCTCGGTGCTACGAGGGAGGAGAGCGGGACAGAACAAAGTCTGCTTTTTATGGCTTTGCTCACACCCAAAACAAAGGCTCTGTTTAGTCGTCCATCCATGGCGAGACTGGCCTGAAAAGCCACCCAACATGGAGATAACAATAAACAGTTGGCCAAAAGAAACACTTTATGAAATTGATATTATTTACGGTCAATGCAGCGAGGAATACTGCTGATGTCATGGTTGGTGGTGTACTGGAACTACAGAGTCATTATTGTGCAGGTTTATATGGAGTTGAATGTACACACAGTTGCCTGTCACATCTTGCATTTCAGTCCGTATTGTCTCTATCTGGACACACGGCCATCTCAACTAAAATTGTATTGATTGATTAATATTTGGGTTGGTTCTTACTTTCTGGCTTTTGATTGGTTAAAAAAAAGTGGTGGCTATTTACTTACTACTTTAATGCTTCCTACATTTATTGAGACTGCGTATTATTATTAATGTGTTAAATACAACAGTGTGCTCCTATACTACACTGTCTAAAACAAAAAAAAAAAAAACACATCATTGGTCAATTTGAGATCGTTCTACAAGCCAGGAATTATACTCACTCATATGTTTTATGTAGCATTCTTTGTTTGGTTACAGTATCATTGATCACAATATCTGTTTTGCAATAAACTACTGATATGCTATAAGAGCATGTTCTTCCTTTTAATAGACATTTACAAAATAATATAAAGATAATAATCCAACTATGCATAGCTAGTGCCCATCAATGAAAATGGGAAGAGTTTTGTAATCATCCAATACAAACTGTTTTAGGCTTAGTCTTTCTCCTGACAATAGCTAATTGTAATTAGGCAAAAAAAAAATCAATTAGCTCATTGTTCTCAGTGTAAGGTTTTAACAGCTGTGCAGTGTGTTTGCTGTTGCTATGGGAACAGGGTTCTATCACAACAATGCCACTCAACAAGCTTTTTAACCTCTGTAGCTTTTTGGCTACTGTGCATGTGCATACACTCTGTTGTATAGTTTACAGTAGACTGTGGTAACATTTCATTTTCTCTGTCAATACATTGATTTGTTATTGTAATGTAATGTTATCAATGGTCCACTAAGTGGGCTTTTAAAGTTTATTGAATGGTGAATAGAGCTCTAATGTGGATGAAAGCGAGACAATAATTCAGAAAATCCTATTTATCTTCTGTATGCTAAAATGTCTTAAGCACATATTTCAAATGTAATAAGATACACTTTGAGTCCAAGAGGTCTTAAAGATATATGTATCTTTCCCTGCTTTAAAGGGTTAAGTGATTTACTGACTGCTCCAGTGTTGGACTGTAACAACAGGTCAGCTATTCACTTTATTAATGACACCATTAGCCAGCTGATTGTGATTTGTGGGGCTCACACTTGTGTGCATCCATGGGTTTTTCTTGTCTCTGTTTTATGTTTGCTAGTGTCTTAGGCCTAGCTCACAATATAGCTCACAAAAAGCCAATATTGAGATTAAATTGAGAATTTAAAAACAATGGTCTCTCTTAACCATTCACTGAACACCCGACATGATAACACCACCAGCTGTTGTGATTGTTTTTTGCAAGATTTGTGACTGACCAGTTGAGGCAGTATTTCATATTTCTCATTCAGTTACAAGGCAAAAGTCTGCTACGAGGCTAAAGATGCCAAATAAGAAGCAAAAGGAAGACAGACACAGATACGAAACTGCAATTCAATTGCTACAGTAGACTACGGAAGCGTAGTACTGTCAATGTTGTTTTTCTGACCTTTTTTTTTTTGATAGTTTTTCTGACTTTTTTGGGGGGGGATTGTTTTTCTGACTTAATTATCACGTTATTTTGTGATACTATCACGTTATTTCATAATAATTTTCACGTTATTTCGTGATACTATCACGTTATTTCATAATAATTTTCACGTTATTTCGTGATACTATCACGTTATTTCGTGATAATTAAAATTTTTTTCCCAATGCTTTATTGGAAGCAACGTACTACGTAGCTTCCGTAGCAACGCGAGGAAGCAAAGAAAAAGCATGGCGTCGCGTCTAATCAAGTTTTACTTCAGCCTTGGTCTAAAACATGGCGAGATATTAATGTTACACTGTAGACAATATTGTGATGAGTGTGAGCACCTTGAGACGTTTTTTGAAACAAATGAGATTGTATAGGCAGAAGAATCAGCTGGATGGACACAAAAAAACGCACGGATATAAATTACATCATCTCAACTGTATCCAGGCTGGCTTTGTCACGCTTCCTCTTTGCTTCATCGCATTGCTACGGAAGCATAGTAGGCTACGTAGTATGTTGCTTCCGATAAAGCATTGAAAAAAGAAAAGTTATCACGAAATAACGTGATAATTATCATGAAATAACGTGATAATTATCATGAAATAACGTGATAGTATCACGAAATAACGTGATAATTATCATGAAATAACGTGATAATTATCATGAAATAACGTGATAATTATCATGAAATAACGTGATAGTATCACGAAATAACGTGATAATTATCATGAAATAACGTGATAGTATCACGAAATAACGTGATAATTATCATGAAATAATGTGATAGTATCACGAAATAACGGGAAAATTATTATGAAATAACGTGATAGTATCACGAAATAACGTGAAAATTAAGTCAAAAACAATCCCCCCCCCCAAAAAAAGTCAGAAAATCTATAAAAAAAAAAAGTCAGAAAAACAACATTGACAGTACTACGCTTCCGTTGTAGACTGCCCTATATCTCCCTAACCCTATTACATTACAGTTGAGTATCAGTTGAGCAAGGCAATTTTAAACCTAAACCTAAATCTTCTTTATTCATTATTGATTAAAAGTGCGTTAAGGAAAAAATATCATAGATAACACAATTGCAAATATTTTATAATACTGCAGGTTTGAACATTGTAAGAAAATGCATTTATACTCTCCGCAAAACCTGCTGAATAATGGTTATTTCATAGCTGTCAAATTAGCAATAATGCGTCTGTGTTTCTAGTTAGTGCAAGGCGGCCACATGATAGAGTATTTGGTGCCACACTTATCGATTGCCTTCCACTTGTGGTAATGAGCTGTGAAGACTTTCCCACAGGCCTCTTCTAATCATTGCACACTCTGTCAAAGTCAATGTGGGTAATTTATCGATTCCCATGCAATAATTAATCACATTTACTGTAGTTAATGATTGGAAATACCTGCACGGTCCTCATTAATTTGACACAACAGCGGTGCCATCTCTCCATTCTTTCTTTGCTTATTAGTGCTCTTTTCTTTACATTGTCAGAAGAGCTTAAAGGCAAATAAGTGAGTAATTTATAAGGTGACTTTTCATTTGTACTTTATAACAGCTGTCATATGGAGCCATTAGTAAATCAATAACATGTTTTACTGCTATTAATTAACTTAACGCTTGGCATTTTGGTGGTTGATGCCTAAAGAAAATGCCTCTATTAAGAATTCATTTGTCATGGCTGCCATTCAGCTCACCCTTTTTCCTGAGACATCACTCAGTGCCACCTAAAGTTCTACCTGTACTGATCATACAAGTGTAGTGTTTTGGGAGTCACACAAAAACAGTTTAAGATAAGAAAACCTTTATTAGTCCCACAATGGGGAAATTGCATAATGTATTGTGTCTTGTTTCAAACAAACACAAGCAGCACAATGGACTCCTTTTCTTTCATCAACTATTATAAAAAGAATGGCCTTATTTCCAGGTCAATATGAGTCCATTTTAGTTGTCAAAAGGTTTTTGGTTTTACAAAAGTGGTATGGTTACTTGAACGAGGAGCTGCAGTCTGTTAAATGAATAATTAAGAAATACACTGGAATTAAAAATGCATTTTTTACATTTACCTTACATGAAGCTTCAATTAACCAGTGTTACATTTTACATTTAGTTGACGTTTTCATTCAAAGCGACTTACATTAAGGTTCCATTCACCAGTGTAACCACTGGAACACCACTGGAGGCAAGGTGGGTTAAGGGTCTTGCCCAAGGACACAACAACAGTATGAACTGTGGGGAGAGCGGGAATCGAACCGCCTACCTTCCGGTTGAAGAACGACCACTCTAGCACTGAGCCACTTTCATTGAAGATTGGCTTGTTCTTGTCATCTTTCAAGAAGGAAAATGGTAAACGTTCGTTTATTAACCAACCACTGTTCCATTTTTGTTCTTGTGACATGTAAGCCTGAGTCTCTAAAATGTAGGAAACTACTGCAGCTCTATGAATTGTATTGCACTGCAGTAAAGGAGGATTTACTCACTTCTTTAATGCAAAGTTTGAAATTGGCATCACATACAATTTATATCTTGGATATAAACTCAACTTGCATGGCCCTAATATGACTATTTTGCACAGTGCACAGTGGAAATGTAAAACATTGCTGGATTTCCCATACCAAACCAATGCTGTTCCGAATTGTACTTCTCAGAAATGTGCCGTTAGGGGTTCCCAGGCTTGATTTTCTAGCCATAGTCCTCTGATTAGAGTGTACAAGGACAGATTCTAATTTGCACATTTGCAGAACATTGGCCAGCTCTGGAAATCCAAAAACAAAACCACTGGTACATGTTTATTTAAAAAGGTATTTCTTCTTTCTTCATATCCTTGTCCATATATTTAACAAAAGAATTTTGGACAATACTCACTTTGACAATACTCGTACTCTAATGTCACACTTTATATTTGTATTTGGTGTTCACACTGAAGAGGTAAAACTGCATTTCAATAATCTGTTCCCTCAACTAGGAATAACTTACAGAACAACTTGAAACTAAATAGTTTAATTTCAATAGGTCAGTTTAAATTAATTCTTAAAGGTTTAGAAATTCATGGTTTGTCACTGTTTTTAGGTGAATAATTGATTGTGTTTTATGTTGTCTCAATGTTTGAATTGCTTTGTTGATTAGACTTGTCCTGCTGTCTTGGCCAGGACTCCCTTAAAAAAGAAATTTGTTATCTCAATGGGACTTTGGTTAAATAAAGGTTATATATAAAAAAAAAACAACCACTTTTGAAATTAGCGTTACAATTTTAAGTGCCATTTGTTGTACTTGTTGTACATATAATACATCAATGTGAAAACCTCAGTGTTAGCCAGGTTCTCCACAGACTTACAGATATTAGACATTCAAAAAGTGCGTTAAAGAATAAATATATTAGCAGACGCTTTAATCCAAAGCTTCCATTCACCAGTGTTACGGCTGGAATACCACTGGAGAAAAGGTGTGAGTGGAAAAGCGCTTTATAAATAAAAAATAAATAAATAAATAAAAAGGTGGGTTAAGTACACAAGCCCAAGGACACAACGACAGTATAAACTGCGGGGAGAGTGGGAAGCAAACCGCCAACCGTCAGGTTATAGGACAACCGCTCTACCACTGACCCATCATGGATCCAGACCTCAAAGATATCACCATGTTCACATGGTCCACTGTTATATGGTCTTGGTGTCATTCCATGAATTAAAATGTTCCATTGTGCACGTCCTTAAAGTGTACGTGTGTGCTTGCAAACAGCAGTGTGTTTCAGAACTGGCAGGGGGCAAGGGCCGAGCACAGCTGCTAACTGTCGCACTCCCAACTTAAAGAGGCACTGTGCAAACTGTGCATACACACAGCAGCTATTATAGCCGCGCTGTGAGTGTGGAGGAAATGAAGCATCATTATCATACGGGGGCACATCACAGCCTGGAGTGGTCTCTTTTGTAAAAGGGGGGCAACAAAGAACCATGGGACAATGAGGCAGGGGATGGCTGCTTCCGAGTGAGCTAATGAATAACACAAGTGGAGATGGACAGGGAGACAGAGGATCTGTTGATGTGATAGACAGGTGAGAGCAAGCAGAGAAACGGAAGACTGAATTTGCAAATGCCAATTTGTATGCCATTCACCAGTGGTCCCTTGTCAGGTAATGTGCTGGCAGAAGAGCTGAGATTTTATTGAACAACAGACAATTTTGTGATTATTAGGCTGCTCACACAAATGCACAGTACACCTGCTCTACCTTTGCATTGTAACATGACGGTCTCTAACATGCTGCACTAGTTACGGACACAGACAAAACCTAGAAAAGGCTTTTGATTAGGTTAAAAGCATTGGGGTGAGATTCAAGGGATTATATTCTTTTGTTGTGCATAAATTGTTTTTTACTTTTTACATTCTGGTAACCACAGTCTAGGAGGCAGTGCTCTGTGGTGTTCCTCATAGTTCTGTCTTTGCACCCTTTTACTTCTGGTTTGGACTGCAATTTGTATATGGGCAAAAAAATAAGCTAATTTGCCAGTCTCTAGATTACAAAGTATGTAGTCAAAGCAACATTTTATAGGAGAAATTGAAATATAAAAAATAGGCAACCAGACTGATAACACAGGACCTCATAACGTATCCTAAAAACAAACACTAAATAAAGGTGGATCTAAACAAATATATGTGACCTCAAGTTGTGTGTTACACTGGCCAATTTGACATGGTAAAACCTCAATAAACTTCAACATCAAAAGACTGGAGCACCATAGGCACAAAGCAATTGCATTCAACATGTCCAGTATACTTGATTTTATTGTATTTTTAAAAATTTATAATGAAATGAGAAGGAATTGTGATGTATCCTCTAGCAGGCTGCGCTAGTTTTAAAGTTACAGATCAAGCCCAGATTCCTGCAGTTGGTATGAATCAGTTTTGCATTGCATACTATTATGTCTTTGAAGGTTCTCAAAAATATTATGTTCATGGTCACCCTATTACTACACCTTGGTCTTTTCCGGCGAACCATGTCTTATTCTTCAGTTTATGACCACATGTTGCTAAGCTATTTCCCAACAACTCTAGACAAACACAAATATACAACCTTAATCACTTGAATCACTCAAACCTTGCTTGAGCAGCCATGTAAACAGCTCAAGGTCTTTAGCATGTTATTGTTCTGTTCAAATCCTGGGGCTCATCTTTCACTTTCAAGTCCCTGTCGCTGAGATTCAGTGGTGAAAGCACACTTTTACTTTAATTGCGCAGATGCAGACACTCATACAACCCCCACCGCCCTCACACCTCCATATCGGAGCGGAGATGTGCTGAACGCTTGATACTCAGTTGTGTTCCATCACGGACCCAGTGGCAGTAAAGTGGCCGAGTACATGTGCACAGATAGGGGGGTGGGATTAGAGCTATTTAAAGCAGTACATTTCTCCAGGCTGTGGTAGGAGATACATATTATCCCCCTCCTTGAAAGTCTTTCTTTTCCCACAGACAGCCTCTCATCAGTAAAGGACCTCTGCTGCAGGCCTCAATCCACTTATGTAACGTCGTCACTGGAGGAGAAGAAGAACCATCTAGGCCTGGGGCTACTGTACACACTGTCCTCACTGTGCCAATGTCTATAGGCGCCTTTGTCATTTTGAACAACAGAAAGGTAAACTGGGGTGTTTTACTGAAAAGCATTACAAATATTACAAACAATGGTTATCTGATCGAGCAGTTTGTTTCCCTGGGAAGTATGGGGAGGTGTAAATATGCAATCGAACTCTGGTTAGAACCAAACAGGTGAACCCTGGTCTACCTAAAAACATAGATCTTGGTCCACTTCAACGTGAACCCTGGTCCGGTTTGATTGAGGTGAGATACAAAGCGGACCAAACAACAAAAGGCAGGAAATGGACCAGTGTGCTGTTTGGCAATGACAAACTAAATAAATGTGCATGTGGAAATGTGGAAAAATGACAGACGTGGGGCAGAAGGGGAACAGCTGCTGATAAAATGTTGGAAACGCATTAGGCATATTTAACAGGTGGTTGCCAACACTACCAAAAACAACAAAGATTTCAGACAAATCAACAGAATATAGACACTGTTCCGTGCTAACAGAAAAAACAAGTGGGAACAATTCTTTCTCTGGGCTTAAGCCTTGTCTTTTTTAACATTCACATACCTTTGCTTGTATACGTAGGCGTCTGCACATCGGCTGATAATCAATTAGTCACTGGCCATTTTTTTTAATAAACAACTTAACCATGACCCTGTTTTTTGGTGTGTCTGCTTGAAAAGGACATGCCCACAGTAAATTGACTGTATCTCTGTAACTGCAAGGTGTGTTTCAATAATTCTGGTGTCAAAATAAAGGGGGCACTTGTGAAATTTCCCAGAAGTGAAATTTTTAATGTGCAATGGTACAGTTTCAGAATAAAACAAAAAAAAATATTTGGATGAATATCGATATGGATTAAGGCAGTTGCAGCTCAAACACTATTTTAAATTACAGCCACACATGTCAACATTACCTGCACCAAATATAATCCTTCTAATGTGAAACAAACCAAAACTATTAAGATTTTAGTATGAAATCGTCAGGCGGAGTCTTCATTTGGCACAATATGGCAGAGTTTGCGTGTCTCCGCTGATCAATTTGATGTGCTGCTTTGCCATATTAGGCTTGGGGGGGGTGTAGTGTATCATGCTGTTTGTAACATATGACAGAACTTTAAAAAAGAAAATAATTTATTTCATTGCAGTTAATGCTAGGTAAAAAAATCTGGACTCAGTTTTCAAGGTGAAGATGTTTCGTCTCTAATTCCAAGAGACTTTATCAATTCTGAGATCAACTGGTGAGAGAGCTGAGCTTATATCTCTAGAGCAGGGGTGATCAATACGTCGATCGTGAACTACCGGTCGATCGCGAACTACCGGTCGATCGCGAACTACCGGTCGATCGCGAACTACCGGTAGATCGCGAGGTAGTTTTGGTAGATCGCGTGACATAAAAAAATAGCCAATCATCAATTAAATCTCTTCATTGACATACATGGCAGCCAGTCAGATGAAATCTGAATTTTTCTGACACTTAGGTCACTGCACATGCGCAAACAGTGCAGCAAAACTAACGTTTTTGTGACTTACCTCCAACTTTTAAACCTCTTTTTTTTTCTCCTAAACTAAAGAAAGGGTATAAAAATGAGTGAGGGAACTGGGGGGGGTAGGGAACTGGACCAAGTAAGAAGACAAAAACGTATCGCTTTCATACGGAATGGGAGGAGGACTTTTTTTTACGATGACATTTTCCAAGTTTGCCTCATCTGTCAGCAGCTACTGTCCGGACTATGCATCCCTGACTGATTCAATTTAGTGCAAGTCATCAGAGTAAACTCATGTAATGACAAAAATTGTACATAGTTAATTATGTTGTGTTGTGCAGTATTACGGTTTGCAAGGTACATCAACATGCATTGTACATATAAAGAATCCTTAATATATATGTAAATAAATATATGTTTTGCATTTTTGTAGTGGGTAGATCATTTTGACTTGGTCATTTTATAAGTAGCTCACGTGCTGAAAAAGTGTGAGCACCCCTGGTTTAGAGGGAGGGGTTTGACCTGAAACCAAACCTGATTGGACCAGGCTGTTCTGGTCTCACAGTCGTTGACTCCCACATGACTTTTTTGCATGCTGGTGTAAAATAAATATTTGTACACAATATACAATATAGAAAAAAAATCAAACATTAAATATGTATAAATATAGTTTGATACATAATATATAAACAAAACAAATAAGAATAACAACACATAAAGCATAAATAATCATAACATTAAACCTAAGTGTTACTTAATGATATGTTACAGGGTAATTCGAGTAATAAGCTTCCTTCTAATGTGTTTGTTGTTTTACTTGGTAAAATATGTAAACAGTGTTTGAGTATTTGTACTTTTCCAATTGAGAAAACCTTTGTATAGTCTAAGGTTAAATTCTCCCTACTGAACGTTGAATGTATTACTAAAAATGTAAAATGCACTGGTCTTGGTTTAAAATAGCTTTAGCTCAGTCCTTAAAAGTTTTTCGTCTTAGTACTCTCCTGGTGTAGTCTTCTTAGTCATCACATGATCAAAGACTATTGTCAATAACATGTAACACAATACTTTTTATAATTGCCTGTATTATTCTCACAAAGCAAACACATCATACAGTACTGTCTTGGACTCAAAAAGAACAGTTTCTGTCATCCGTCCACAAAATGTTCCTCCATTTCTTTTTAGGCCAGTTGATGTGTCTTCTGCAAATGCTTTTTTTTTTTTTTTTTTTTTTTAAAGGAGGGACTTTGCGAGGGATTCTTGAAAACAGATTAGCTTCACACAGATGTCTTCTAACTGTCACAGTACTTACAGGTAACTCCAGACTGTCTTGGATCATCCTGGAGCTGATCATTGACTGAGCCTTTGCCATTCTGTTTATTCTTCGATCCATTTTGATGGTTGTCTTCCATTTTCTTCCACGTCTCTCTGGTTTTGCTCTCCATTTTTAGGCACTAGAGATCATTTTAGCTGAACAGCCTTTTTTTGCATTTCTTTATAAGTTTTCCCCTTCTCCAATCAACTTTTTAATCAAAGTACGCTGTTCTTCTGAACAATGTCTTAAACGACCCATTTTCCTCAGACTTTCAAAAGCATGTTCAACAAGTGCTGGTGGCTTCATCCTTAACTAGGGGCCACCTGATTCACACCTGTTTTTTCACAAAATTGATAAACTCAGTGATTGAATGCCACACTGCTATTTTTTTGAACACACCCCTTTCAACTAATTGCCCAATTGCACAGCCTTAAGCTGCATATCATGAATGCTGGATCTTGCCATGACTTCACTGGTGTTTTAAGTTAAAGTTAATATTCGCACTTCAATAGTGATATGAGGTGGAACAAATCTGCTCCAATCTGGAAACTGCTGTGATCATTCACATATGAACATTGATTACAGCCGTTTTATTTTACAATTCTGTTTAAACTGGGAGTCCACTGGGTCCACTCATTTTAAAACTGTAAAGGATTTTCATGAGTAATAGCCGCTCAGTTCAGATACTTAAAGAGGAATTTACAGCGCGGGTCAAGCTGGTCATCTTTCCTCCAATTTCTGAAATCTCCTCCAGAGTTGGATGTCCATGTTATTTCACGGCTCAGTGACTAAATGGCACAGTTGATGCGCTGCCGGTTACAGAAACCTTAGTGAGCTGGAATGTGCATTTTAAAAGGCAGCGAAAATGGCCGGCCGAAGAGAGGTGGTGTGGTGTTCTTCCTCCGGTGTAGAGGGGCTGGCAGTAATGACCTCCCTCCGCTCTGCAGTGCACCTTCAGCCAGGCCGTGGGCTGAGGCAATCTGTCGCTTGTTTGTGTCGCTGACATCTGCTCCCATGGGAACCTAGCATTATTCCTCCTATCCTTTACAGCCACCTGAATGGGAACTGGTGTTTGTGGAGTAGAGTGTATTGAGGGAGACACCATATTGTTTTCACATACGTAGGCAGAAAAGGCCTTTTTGTGATGTTTTGAATAATGGCACAAAATGCTCTTTTGGTCAAATTAAAAGATATTAAGTGCAGTGAACAAGTGGACAATCTTATTTGACACCTATGGCTGTCTATAGCTGTGGTTCCCAAACATTAGGTCGGGACCTAGACGTGGATTGCAGAAGACTTTATTTAGGCCACTAAAAATTCCATTGCAGTAATTGAATAGTATTTGTAATAGTTGAAAGAAAAAATTAAATAAAATGAAACCAAAAAGAAACAAAGCTATGATAAACAAAAGTCCAAAATAGCATTAAATTAAAAAAAAAAACATTTGGGAA
Source organism: Perccottus glenii (assembly GCA_024416835.2). NCBI lineage: Eukaryota > Metazoa > Chordata > Actinopteri > Gobiiformes > Odontobutidae > Perccottus > Perccottus glenii. The sequence goes on along the minus strand of CM044562.2, from coordinate 19,382,741 downwards.
AACAATGATCTAGAAATTATTATAAGCATTTTCTCCTTATTAACATTGTATTGTGGTGTTCTTCAAAGTTCTATCTTTAGACCCTATTACTTTTGGTTTTTATTCCTCAAATAAACACCCAGGAGGCCGCTTGATGTTTTGGACAAAGTGTAACATACAAAAATAAAAGTGCATCTTGTTTTGATACTTTGAAAATGCTAATAACTACACAAAAACAATATATTAATTGTCCAAATGTAATTAAAGTTTTAATTAACAATTGCCTGCAAACAAATTATGCTGACATGAATGGAAAATGTTATTGGAAACTTACAGCTATAGGCATTTTTCTTTTCAACAATAAGTCGATTTTTAGTGTATCTGCATTACAAATGTACGGGGGATACACCACATTGTTATGTACAGTCCATGGTTTCATAAAGCAGCCCTGCCCCGCCTCAGGGGAAGTTTGTGTCCCAGTCTCTGCTCTGCTGCTTATGCTGTGTCCTTGCAGGAGGTGACAAGGTTAGAGCCTTCAAGGCAAATAAATCAGCATTCAGTGCATTATTCAGTGTTTGTGAGTTCAGTGAAACACAGCATCTACATCAACAATTAATCACCACAAATATTAGAGTAAGAATAGTGTCCCAAGGAAGGTAAAAAGTTTAAAGGACAATATGTTCTGGTGTGTTGCAGTCAATCCTTTTACAAGCTGTAATATAGAGTGTAAAAAAATGCATCAAAAGCAATTGCAGTTTGTAATTTCACACCTCACACCCTCCTTCACAATATGAGCTCAGTAAAGAATTTTGGAAAAAAAAAAAACAGATCCAAAATTTAAATAAACCTTTTTGCAAAAAAATGTGTGATCAAAAATAAATCTTTGTATGTGAAGACTACAAAAAAGAGAGTATTAAAAAAAACTATTTCACAGGGTCTTTCAGTGTGGAGTTTGGATGTTCTCCATGTGCTTGGATGGTTTTTTTTCTCCGGTTTCCCACAACAACATCACAAAACATGCTTGGCTCCCCCTGGTGGAGGCTGCAGACAATGACTTTTACAGAGATGATAAAAAAAATCAAATCAAATATAAGCTTGTACACATGTCCAAGAACTATAAATGTCATGATACATTACAATAAAGGCACATTTGCACTGAGTACAATACAAGATGGGTTGGTAGAGCACTTTTTGGTTCAGGTAGCCCCTGAGACTTACCTCTCCTGTGCATTGTGCGCAAAGGAGCTTTATCAGCTATGTAAACATTGATGGCTAATGATGAAGCCACCTGTCACAACTATGATGCACCATTTCCAGCAATTCAAGAACACTATTTAATGCCACAAGTTATGTGTTAGATGCAATGTTCACTGTAGATACCAACCATACCAAAAGATTACCAAAGGCAACCATACCCCAGGTTACCAAAGTAATGTGGTACATTACACTTTTTATGGACACGCCAGTGCCCCTTTTCACTGTGGAAACTGAGCTGCACTGATATGACTTATATCCCAACACGTTAAGTATAAATAAGTTTATTAGCAATCTATAGCTTTATAGTTTGTTAGATAGTGTAACATATTTAGTTGTTTTCTTTTCCTGCTTTCTACTTGTTGCAAGTGAGCCATTGTGCTGTGTGCTTGTTCAATAGTCATCATGTGGCTTATAGTAAATAACGCATGTTACGTGTGTCCTCAGACCAGCGGGTTTACAGCTAATACCCCACTTGACTTCAAAAGCACATGGATGGAAACTCTTTGTAAGGATAAAGGCACAAGTGTGTGCGGAGGAGTGCATGCTTGTCAATATTGCGTCAACACAGTAGCTCCACATAAGAGTTGACAGATACACTTTATGGCCGTAATAAAACCTTCCTACAACAGATCATGGCTTCACACCACACTTCAAAGGAAACAGAGTGAAGAGGAGGAAAATAATGACTTACAACATCCCCGGGCTGTAAAACATGTCATTTCTGTAAAAGGTGGGAAGTATTAGTGTATCTTGGATGTGCTACTACAGGTTATTGCTTTGGATCTAATCACAGCTTACTCTGGGTCAGCATTCTAACTATTGCGCTGCTTCTTGTGCAGTACATTTGAGCCAATCAACATACTGCGGATGAAAACCAATTACGCCTGATCACCTATTCAAATGGAGAAAGACGCCAGGAAAGAAGAAAGGCAAATAGCAAATCCACTCTTCATGTGATGTAGGATTAAACAGGAGGCGTTCACCTTAAATCAGTAATAATCCATAAGTATAATCTTTTGCGTTTTACTGTGCTGTTTATATTGTGCAACTGTAAAAATGATCAGATATCAGAAAATTATTTTACCTATTTGATTAAGGTTAATATGGAGCCCCGCATCATTAAAGTGTAGAAAAATGTCATCCCCACAGCACTCCACATATGTTTTTGTATTTTTGAATTAATATTGTTTTCTATAAAATTTGCTTTTATTTCATCCAGTCTAAACGGAAATCTGATCTATAACAATCTTTTTCTATTGCTTTTGCCTCTTAGAATGCAATAAAACCAAAAAGAAAAGGGTGCATAGATGAAACCCTGAGGAACACCACAGTACAATCTTTGTTTTAAATTATCTGGAAACTCCTGCTAAACTACAATGAAGAAAAAGTCAAAAAATGTCTTTATAAGCCGTTAAGATTTTTCATAATTCTAATGGAACCACACTACATTTCAGATTGTTCAATTGTGCAAATAGAACAATGTACTGCATAACCTTGAGATGATTAATTTGTTCCATTTGGCACTAATTTATATTTGTCTCACTGCATGCCGTTTATTTTAATTCTCAAATATAATTAAATAAAATCTTAAAATGAATCTGTTTTTTTCTCTTGCTGCCCTAGTTGCAATTGCTATGCCTACAAGTTGACAGAGTAATAGTAGATGGTGGATTTTGGTGCATATATATATATATATTCTGCCAGACTATAGAATAGTTCCATTTGCTCTACCAATTCCATCACAGGACACATTTGGCATATATATTCACACCTGACACTGGACCCTTTTGTTAAAATCAAAGAAAAAAAAATCTTAGACCTGACCTGGAAAATTTCTGGAATTTGCTGAGATTTTTGAAGTGTTCATGCTAGTGTACATACAGTTACAGTAGTTAGAAAGTTAGTCTGTATTATTCTCACAGGGAAATGTATTCTCTGCATTTAAGCCCATCCACTGGGCAGCTTCTCATGAGCGACCACCATCTCCAGATTGTGCTCCAGTCATTGGTCATGTTACTTACCATAGAGCCTGTTTCTCTTCTTCAAAACCGGAGTATACAACTGCCTAGAGAGGACAAACTAAAGGCATGTTTTCACTGGGACGGTATAGGGCAGTTTGGGTCGGTTCTGGCGTGTTTCCATTAGCAAAAGGGGTCCAAAGCATCCCCAAAAAGTGATCCTTCGGCTAGGGGTTCCAAGCGGGTACAGCATTGTTGTGCGCTTTGTAAGAGCGTAGATCAACACTAAAATAGGTTAATTGGACAATATAGATGAGCCTGATTCAGGAATAAATGAGAAGCAAAAGTTAAAACATGCCAAATTATGTACTTTATTTCCATAACAAAGATAGCTAGCATTAACTGTTTCTGTTTTAATAATACAGATGTACGGCTTTCTCTTCTTTCTTGGTCTGATTCAAAATACGTTTTATATCTAAAAATAGAGTCATTGTCAAGACTAAGACAAAGAACCCCAAAAGCAGACTCCGGCTTGTGTTCAAGTAAATAAAGGTTTATTCAACTACAGTCCAGTGATGACAAGGCTAAACAGTTCTGATTCACAGGTGCAGGTTGAGTCTTGGAAGCTCGTATGAGGGCCGGAGTATGGAACCAAGGCAGTAGATGTAAGCTGGCTGGCAAGAAGAGCTGGAGCAAAGCACAAACAGACCTGGTAAGCAAAACCCCCAAAACACATTTGAAAAAAGTCCTTTGCCACAGTGGATGACAGCATTGATGAGGTGATTGAGAACAGGTGTGCTTGCCAGCCCAGGAACAGAAACCAGAGACACGCCCAAACAGATCCAAATAAGGACAAGAAACAAACAGAAACAAGGTGAGGGGGAAACACAGGATAGAAACAAAAACTGGAATGGACTATGACAGACATGACTTTTGCGGCACTTCATTGACGTCATTGCTAATATGTAGCCGGTGTCATTCTTCTGGACACTGAAGAGTGGAAACATGTGCTTCTCAAAGGAGTTACCTGTACCAAACTGCCCCATACTGACCCAAGTGGAAACACGCCTTTTGACACACACATGGAGAAGCAGTCTGTTGTTTCCATATTTAGCACACTTTGCATGATTCTTTTAGACATTTATTAACTAAATTGAAAATTCCAAACCTGTTTCCACTTGGTTTGTTCAAGAACAACAGCATGTCCCTGCAGGTTGCCATAGCTGTTCACATGTTCTAAAAAGGAGAAGTATAAAGTGTGGAATTTTCAATCTGCCTTGAAACCACACCATTGAGCCACTTAAATGCACTTTTTCTATGACACAAATATAAAAGAAATCCCAGAATAATCGCAGAAGAATATCACTTTAACATGTCATACATTCTCGGATATCTTTGTTCAGTGTTGTATTACTGTAAGAACACTACACCCAATTCCAAAACACATTTTATTTTTGTAGACAAAATAAATAGCCACAGAAAAATAAATTAAAAAAGACAAGAACAAATGTATGTCTTAGTACAGAGAACCTTCACAGACATGTCTTAGTACAGTTTCATAATTTTCATCAAGTCATAAAAATCATTTATCTAATCATTATTTTCAAAAATTAGAAGTAATAGCAATAGATCCCTGTCCAGAAGCGACAGTGGTTTTTGTCTGCTCAGCACTCTTTTCCCATTTCAGTTTCACTGTGACGACAATATTCACAAGACATTATTTGTGAGTTTGGGGAAAGCCTGACATGAGTAATCAGTACTTGCACAAACATGTTAGCAGAAAACATCATGTTCTCTGTGCTTGTCTAAGAGGAAACAAGTTGTCCCTGTTTCTAAACTCAGTGGGTGGATTCTAGCCAGCACACTTAATACTATTACCGTTTATGTAATTGATTCATAATACTAAGTGACCTCCAAACGATTTTATAAGTGTCTGTGACAGTGATGTCTGTGATAAAATGCCTGGTGTGCTGCTCACTTGTCAGAGCTGCAGTGCACATACTGCTCCGTATGCTTTTTACAGCTTAGCAAACGCAAAATGTATTAACCCAAATAAACGTGTTGAAAATACCAAGGACTGTCAGGGAAAAGCAACTGTAGAAGGATGTACAACTGGGGACCTAATATAACCCGTGGTTGGATGAGGTATGAATGACATCTGTGCAGCCTCCATAGAACCATCAGAAAGGGGTGTTATTGGTGTGTTTGGGAACATTTTTGTAATTTTGATTAGTACTATAAGCATGCAGTCATATAACATTTTAAAATTGAGACATTTAGCCACTGCACAGACCATGTCTTGTTTGAAAGTCAATTTCATGTTGTGAAAACGAGATATTTCAGCTACTGTATCTGCATCATAATCGGCTTTCATGCGCTCTGTTGGTCATTTTTCTACTTTCGTAATCGGAATTGCTATTCTGCAGTGAAATATGATTATTATCTAGATGTAATAACAAACAGTATACTTTAAGATTGAGGACTTTGATAAAAGACTTATGGTCTATTGGTGCCATTGGTATCTTATACAGAGCCTGTCAATATTTAGTATATACTGTATACAATATAAAAATTAAAAATATACTCTCAGCTCGCCATCCTTGGTCGGTCTTATCCATCCAAGCTCGGCTCCTCTATTAGAGGCCTGGGAGCTTGAGGGTTCTGCGCAGTATCTTGCTGTTCTTATGACTGCGCTCTTCTGGACCGAGATGTCTTGTGCCACTCCTCCAGTTTGGTGGTTACTGCCCCGAGTGCTCCAATGACTACGAGTACTGTTGCCTTCACTTTATATATATATATATATATATATATATACACTGTATATATAAGAAAAATAAATACTTTGTCCTTCACCCTCCGCGGGTGGTCTCATCCTTCCAGCTCGGGTCCTCGGGTCCTGGGAGCTTGAGGGTTCTGCGCAGTATCTTTGCTGTTCCTAGTACTGCACTTTTCTGGACCGTCTGGTGTTCTTCCAGGGATCTGCTGTAGCCACTCTTCCAGTTTGTGGGTTAGTGCCCCGAGTGCTCCGATGACCACAGGCGCCACTGTCGCCTTCACCTTCCAAACCTTTTCCAGCTCTTCTCTGAGCCCTTGGTATTTCTTTCTTATAATAATAATAATAATAATAATTGTTATATTTATATAGCGCCTTTCCAGAGCTCAAGGACGCTTTACATATCAATTATTCATTCACTCCACAGTCACACACTGGTGGTAGTAAGCTACATCTGTAGCCACAGCTGCCCTGGGGCAGACTGACAGAGACGTGGCAGCCATTCCGCGCCTACGGACTCTCCGACCAACACCGTCAACATTCTTACACATTCATACGAAGCAAGGTGGGTTAAGTGTCTTGCCCAAGGACACAACGACAGTATGAACTGTGGGGAGAGCGGGAATCGAACCTACTACCTTCCGGTTGAAGGACGGCCGCTCTACCACTGAGCTACTGCCGCCCCAGTTATGTTTCTTTTTCCTGATGTTGCAATCACTTGGTATTGCCACGTCAACCACAACGGCCTTCCTGTGCTGTTTGTCCACCACCACAATGTCTGGTTGGTTCGCCATTACCATTCTGTCAGTCTGAATCTGGAAGTCCCACAGGATCTTGGCTCGGTCATTCTCTACCACCTTTGGAGGTGTTTCCCACTTTGACCTCGTGATTTCCAGTCCATACTCCGTACAGATGTTCCTGTACACTATGCCAGCCACTTGGTTATGACGCTCCATGTATGCTTTCCCTGCCAGCATCTTACACCCTGGAGTTAAGTGTTGGATTGTCTCAGGGGCCTGTTTGCACAGCCTACACCTTGGGTCTTGTCTGGTGTGGTAGATTTGGGCCTCTATTGCTCTGGTGTTCAGGGCCTGCTCCTGTGCAGCCATGATGAGTGCCTCTGTGCTGTCCTTCAGTCCGGCCCGTTCTAGCCATTGGTAGGATTTCTTGATATCAGCCACTTCAGTTAAGTTCCAGTGGTACATCCCATTTAGGGGTTTGTCCTCCCATGATGGTCCCTCCTCCAGCTCCTCTTCCTCTTTTCCCCATTGCCTGAGACATTCACTGAGCACGTCATCTGTTGGGGCCTTATCTTTGATGTACTTGTGGATCTTGGATGTTTCAAACTGGATAGTGGCTCTCACACCCACGGCCACCTTCTTTACAGCTAGCGTACAGTCTCAGGGTGCTGGATTTGGGGTGGAACCCTCCATGCATGGTGAGGAGCTTTCGTGTCTTAACGTCTGTGATCTGTATCTCTTCCTTTGGCCACCTTATTATTCCCGCAGGGTATCTGATCACTGGCAGGGCGTAGCTGTTTATTGCCCGTGCCTTGTTCTTGCCATTGAGCTGACTTCTTAGGACTTGCCTTACTCGTTGGAGGTATTTGGCAGTTGCTGTTTTCCTTGTTACCTCTACAAGGTACTTGTAACCATCCTCAATGTCTGCTATTGTTCCTTCTGGGAGTGAGACCCCTTCTGTGTGGACTACCTTCCCTCTCTTTGTCACCATTCGACTACACTTCTTAAGCCCGAATGACATCCCAATGTCAGAGCTGTAGATCCTGGTGGTGTGGATCAGTGAGTCGATGTCCCGCTCGCTCTTAGCGTATAGCTTGATGTAATCCATGTAGAGGAGGTGACTGATGGTGGCCCCATTCCTGAGTCGGTATCCATAGCCAGTCTTGTCGATTATTTGGCTGAGGGGGTTCAGGCCTATGCAGAACAGCAGTGGGGATAGAGCATCTCCTTGGTATATGCCACATTTTATGGATACTTGTGCAAGTGGCTTGCCATTGGCCTCAAGGGTGGTTTTCCACAGCCTCATTGAGTTTGCAATGAAGTCTCTTAGAGTCCTGTTGATGTTGTACATCTCCAAGCATTCAGTGATCCATGTGTGTGGCATTGAGTCATATGCTTTCTTGTAATCAATCCAGGCAGTGCACAGGCTGGTGTGTCAGGTTCTGCAGTCTTGGGGGCTGTTCTGTCAACCAGGAGTTGGTGTTTAGCTCCTCTGGTTTCTTTGCCGATGTCCTTCTGTGCTTTGCTCATGTATTGATCCATGTGCCCACTTATCTTACCCGCAATGATGCCTGACATGAGCTGCCATGTTGTGGAGAGACAGGTTATTGGCCGATAGTTGGATGGGACTGTACCCTTTGTGGGATCCTTCAGGATCAGGATTGTACGCCCTTGATGAAGCCATTCAGGGTGCGTCCATCCCTTAGCAGCTGGTTCATTTGTGCTGCAAGGCGCTCGTGGAGTGCAGTGAGCTTCTTTAGCCAGTAGGTGTGGATCCTGTCAGGGCCCGGTGCTGTCCAGTTTTTCATACCTGAGAGTCTTTCTTGGATGTCTGCCGCTGTGATGGTAACTGGATTCTGTTCAGGAGGTTGCTGTGGTCCTCTCAGAGCCACCAGCCACTGTGCATCGCTGTTGTGTGATGCCTCCTCTCCCATATAGTTTTCCAGTATTGTTCAGTTTCCAGCCTTGGAGGGTCTGCTCTGCTGTTATTACCCTGCCATTGAGCATACACTTTTGCAGGTTGAGTTATATATATATATATATATATACTGTATATATATATATACTGTATGTATGTATGTATATATATATATATATATATATATATAGTGTGATCTCCACCAGCGCAAACAGTGGAGATCACCGCACTACTTCATTGTACAACAGATTTTAGTAGGTGTAAACATTTCCTAGATGTACAACGCTACACCTTTATAACACTTACCGTTGTAGGATGAAAACCCGTTGCTGATTAGACCATGGAGAGCACTTAGTGATTGTCCCCTCTGGCCTTGCAATCAGTGTAGGATGAGAATGAAGGAGAACAACTCACTCTGACTTCACCAACATGATTAACTGAACCCGGTAGATATCCGTGTTGTGGATTTCATTGATCTGATGAGAAGAAACATGAAAACAGCTTGTAACAGGCACTGCAATTAATCTGAAATACAAAACAGCTAACATACATGCGACTCACATCTTGCCAATATTTGTTTTTGTATAGTGCTTTAAAATTATTTACCTGCTTGAGTGGAAAAGGCTCCGGATTGGATGGACGAACTACACAAAATGCATTGTCCTTCAACGAAACACAGGAAAAAAAAGGATTTATGTAATGTTGATACCATAGACAGTGCAATAAAGTGGATAGAGGGAGTTAACGTGAGGGCTGGCTCCAAGAAATCCCAAGAAGGTGTTTTTGTTTCGTTGTGGCTTGTGCGTTTACTCGTGTAAACTGTGAAACCAGCGTCCTCTATGAAAAAAATGACGTCATAGGCACAACATGCACACACAACCAACGTCTCTACAGAAGAAGAGGTAGCAAAAGTAGCAAAAAGCAAACCCACCCCCCAATGTTCTGGCATATGTACTTGGCAACGGCGTGACTGTTGCGTGTTCCTGTTAACAGCCTCTTAATAACAATATATGTTGATTAAACTGCAATTTCAGTAAGTTGTACCGCAATGACAAAAGGATTTTGGAAAAGCTTCAGGACACTTCTCCTTTCTCATTTCCATCAGCAATAAAGGATTTCAGGTATAAATTTAACAGTGTGAATTGGCTTGTCTCCACATGAGTCTGTTGGCTAAGTTCGCACATTCATTTTTTATATGATCACTTCCAGATCTCCAAGTACCCACTATTAGATATTAATATGTATTTTAGGAAAGTACATCTTACTTTGAGTTACAAGAATAGCTTTCACTCCAGTGAGAAATGTTTTTAATACATACACACGTGGACAAAATTGTTGGTACCCTTTGGTCAATGAAAGAAAATTATTGTTAAACAATGAAAGTCAGACATTGCTTTTCAACCATGCTTCAACGGAATTATTTTTAAAAATAAACTCATGGAACAGGCCTAGACAAAATTGATGGTACCCCTAGAAAAACTGTAAATAATGTGACCAAATGGACATGATAATTCAAGGTGTGTGCACTAATTAGCATCACAGGTGTGTACAATCTTGTAATCAGTCAGTGGGCCTATTTATAGGGCTTCAGGTAGTCACTGTGTTGTCTGGTGACATGGTGTGTACCACACTCAACATGAACCAGAGGAAGAGAAGGAAAGAGTTGTCGCAGGAGAATAAAAAAGAAAATTATAGACAAGCATGATAAAGGTAAAGGCTATAAGACCATCTCCAAGCAGCTAGATGTTCCTGTGAATACAGTTGCACATATTAAGATCAATGGGACTGTAGCCAACATCCCTGACAAGCCACAAAGCTTCTGGGAGAATGTCCTATGGACAGATGAGACAAAAATGGAACTTTTTGCCAAGGCACATCAGCTCTATGTTCACAGACGGAAAAATGAAGCATATCAAGAAAAGAACACTGTCCCTACTGTCAAACATGGAGGAGGCTCTGTTATGTTCTGGGGCTGCTTTGCTGCATCTGGCACAGGGTGTCTTGAATCTGTACAGGGTACAATGAAATCTGAAGACTATCAAGGGATTCTAGAGAGAAATGTGCTGGCCAGTGTCAGACAGCTTGGTCTCAGTCGCAGGTCATGGGGTTTGCAACAGGACAATGACCCAAAACACAGCAAAAAACACCCAAGAATGGTTAAGAGGAAAACATTGGACTATTCTAAAGTGGCCTTCTATGAGCCCTGACCTCAATCCTATTGAGCATCTTTAGAAGGAGCTGAAACATGCCGTCTGGAAAAGACACCCTTCAAACCGGAAACAACTGGAGCAGTTTGCTCATGAGGAGTGGGCCAAAATACCTGCTGAGAGGTGCACAAGTCTCATTGACAGTATCAGGAATCGTCTGATTGCAGTGATAGCCTCAAAATATTAAGTTAGGGGTACCAACAATTTTGTCTAGGGCTGTTCCAAGAGTTTATTTTTTAAAATTATTCCGTTGAAGCATGGTTGAAAAGCAATGTCTGACATTCATTGGTTAACATTCATACAATTTTTATTTATTATTACTTTTGTCAGAAAAAGTTTTTTCTGATGACCATTGTGAGTTTTTCTTTCATTGACCGAAGGGTACCAACAATTTTGTCCACGTGTGCATACATATACATTAATCAGGTTTGCGGACCATCATATTTCTAAGGTGATTGCTAAGTTTGTCATTGTATATTTCATTTGACTATTTATTCAGTAATTTATTATTATCCTTTCCCTATAATGACAACAGAAGCAAGGGCTCCTTTTGTGGGAAGCCTCAATTTCATAATCCAATATGTCAAAGCTTATCAGGACAAACACAACACATTATTTTAACACAATGTGATAATAAATGCTACAAATATATTACACACCACTCATCTGGAAATACAATTTTTATAAGTGCATTTGGATAACATCAATATACTGTAAATGTGGACAAGAATGAATCAATGATACAATAAAATGACTGACCACAAGGAATAAATCAAAAGGAACACTCTCGACATTAAAAAGTCAAATTGGATGAACTGGACGAGCACCACAGATAAACTCAATTAAAAAGTAGTATATAGCAAAATTACAAAAAGCCTATAGGCAGTCATTTAAAGGGGCCATATATGTTCCTATATCATGTATTATTAAAAGTTATCTACATAATAAAAAAAGTACTTGATTGAAACTTCTGTCAAGTGACTATTGGCAAATATATTACCTTTTTATTTTGCATTTTTTTTAGATTTTAATCTTTAAATAACAGATGCCGCCAAAGGTTACACACCCAACCTTAAAGAATAATTTAAGTAATAATAATAATATTACTAATTACTATTTACTAATAATAATAATTAGATGTTGTTGTCAAGCAATGCTAATGAATAGTAAACTACAACTAAACTTTATAAATCTGAAATAATGATTGTGATAGCTATGTAGTCAAAATATTATAATTATCTGAATGGGAGTCAGTGGGAGCCAGGATTCTTGTCTTGTCGAGCTCAGCCCAGATATTCTGAGACTGTATCCTATGTAAATGTTTCCTCTCCTCTTCGCTGTCATGTGCTCATGCTGTGTTGCCATAGAAGCCCGATTCAATGTGTAATTGCTAAAAGGCTCATCGAGAAGGAGGGGGGGAGAGAGAGAAAAAATGTCCACTGTTGTGACACCACCACTTTTCATTATATATGAGCTATCTCAATTCTGTTAAGACATTTAGTGTCCACCATTATCCAGTAAAAAAGATCAAAGGTAGCTGCTTAGTACATAAAGGATAAGATTTTATACTATGCAAAGTAAAACATAAATACATACACAAGAACAAACTTACATTTACATTACATTTAGTAGACATTTTTATCCAAAGCAACTTACATTAAGGTTCCATTCACCAGTGTTACAGCTGGAACACCACTGTAGGCAGGGAGGGTTAAGTGTCTTGCCCAAGGACACAACGTCAGTATGAACTGTGGGGAGAGCGGGATTCGAACCGCCTACCTTCCGGTTGAAGGACGACCGCTCTTACCACTGAGCCACTGTGCAACCACTTTGAGGCA
>CM044562.2:19362571-19365071 GCA_024416835.2 Perccottus glenii | reverse complement strand
CCTTCTCCTGCTTTGTGAGCGTCAACTATTTTCAGTTTCAGTTTTCTAGACAACTGCTTAGAAGAACCCATGGTGCTGATTGTTGGGGCAAGGTCAGATGAGTCTGGGCATTTAAAACCTTTGAGATTGACATCACCTGGTCTATCCAGACGATGATTGAAAACAATCCATGACACTGTCAAGTCCTAGCTTGCCAAAGGGGGCAGTACAAGGTGTTAACTCTGCAGGGTGCCCAAAATTTTGCAGACACCATTTTTTTGTTTTCTGTTATTTTGAAAGTGTAAATGATGGAAATAAAATCTAACTTTTTTGATTTATTATAAGGATGTCTAATCTGTCATTTGATGCCTTTTAGAGATTTTTCCATCTTTTCTTGGCGTCTTTATGCACATTAATGAATTTTTTTACCTGGGGTGCCCAATCTTTCGATCCCCACTGTATATATATACACACACAGTATCTCACAGAAGTGAGTACATTCACATTTTTGTAAATATTTTATTATATCTTCTCATGTAACAACACTGAAGAAACAACACTGCTTGATACAATGTAAAGTAGTGAGTGTACAGCTTGTATAAAAGTGTAAATTTGTAGTTCCCTCAAAATAACTCAACACACACCCAATAATGTCTAAACCGCTGGCAACAAAAGTGAGTACACCCCAAAGTGAAAATGTCCAAATTGGGCCCAAAGTATCAATATTTTGTGCGGCCACCATTATTCCATTATTTTCCAGCACTGCCTTAACCCTCTTGGGCATGGAGTTCACCAGAGCTTCACAGGTTGCCACTGGAATCCTCTTCCACTCCTCCATGATGACATTGTGGATGTTTGAGACCTTGCGCTCCTCCACTTTCCGTTTGAGGATTCCCCACAGGTGCTCAATAGGGTTTAGATCTGGAGACATGCTTAGCCACCTTTACCCTCAGCTTCTTTAGCAAGGCAGTGGTCATCTTGGAGGTGTGTTTGGGGTCGTTATCATGTTGGAATACTGCCCTGCGGCCCGATCTCCGAAGGGAGGGGATCATGCTCTGCTTCAGTATATCAAAGTACATGTTGGCTTTCATGGTTCCCTCAATGAACTGTAGCGGCAGCACCGGGGAGCTACAAGCTGAGTATGTGCACTCAATTTCTTTGGTCAACCATAGCGAGCCCTGTTCTGAGTGGAACCTGTCCTGTTAAACCGTTGTATGTTCTTGGCCACTGTGCTACTGCTCAGTTTCAGGGTCTTGGCAATCTTCTTATAGCCTATGCCATCTTTATGTAGAGCAACAATTCTTTTTTTCAGATCCTTAGAGACTTTTTTACCATGTTAAACTTCCAGTGATAAGTATGAGAGAGTATGAGCAATAACACCAAATTTAACACACCTGCTCCCCATTCACACCTGTGACTTTTGTAACACTAATGAGTCACATGACACTGGGGAGACAAAATGGCTAATTGGGGCCAATTTGGACATTTTCACTTTGGGGTGTACTCACTTTTGTGGCGAGCGGTTTAGACATTATTGGGTGTGTGTTGAGTTATTTTGTGGGGATGGCAAATTTACACTGTTATACAAGCTGTACACTCTCTACTTTAATTTGTAGCAAAGTGTCGTTTCTTCAGTGTTGTCACATGAAAAGATATAATAAAATATATACAAAAATGTGAGGGGTGTACTCCTGTGAGATACTGTATATATATATATATATATATATATATATATATATACTGTGTATATATATATTAGGGCTGGGCAATGATTAAAATGTTTAATCGCGATTAATCGCACAATGTTCTGTGATTAATCGCGATTAATCGATATATAAAAAATTTAATAATGAATTCAAAATTAGTGTACTGCATACATTTTAAAAGAACTGCTATATGAACAAAAGTGCAATAACATTTGGTTTGCACTTTAAACAACACTTTAAACAAATAATGTGCTTTTTACAGCAGTTAAAACATTTCTTGTAAATCTGAACTTAAACATTAATGTAATCAAATTAAATATTAAAACCAAAAATATATATCTGCCAATATTTGACAGGGCATTAATATTTTGTTTAGTTTGTTATAGAAAAACAAGTTATGTCCAGAGCTTCAATCATAACATTATAACAATATAAACAATATAAATGTCTCTCTTGTGTTTTTATTACAGTCAGAGCATGTGAATGCAGTTCCCGCGCGTTTCACACACCCTCTCCCTTTCACTTGCCAAACTCAAGGGTGTATGGGTAATGTAGTCTCTGCTCTTGGTGGGACAAATTAGGAAGCGTGCATTGTGAAGGGCACTCTGGAAAGCGGCAGAGCAGGCAAAGGATTAAAACCTCTATTAAAACAGATGTCCAAATGAGCGTACCAGTACGCTAAAAGCACGTTCTGGGCGCACGGAGAAGTGGCGGTACTGAGTACATGTGCGTACCTGCCCACTTAAAGCACTGGATGAGGGCGGCTCATACGTGCAGTCATTCGTTGCGATCCTAAGAATGTTTTTCAGACCGAC
>CM044562.2:19190071-19360071 GCA_024416835.2 Perccottus glenii | reverse complement strand
TTTTTTATAGTGATCACAGAGCTGAGGCTTAAAGCTGGCTTGGAAAAAATTATCTGTAATGAATGCAGTCAAGGAATTTATGGTTGCTACCAAACATGGTGACATACATTTGTGGGAGAGAATGGTTGCAGTAAAAGATGTTGTTTAGGTTAAATGTCACGGTGTTATACTTAACTTTGTCAGTTGCAATACTCAAACAATGATTCTTATGCCATCTTTTCAAATTTATTTATTTTTCAAGCAAATATAGTCAATCTACAAAATAACCTAAATGATGAATGCAAAGATTTTGATAATTTGAGGTTCATATTAACAAATAACTGGACTGGACGAACAAGACTGTTGTTCAGACTGACCAAGCTGATCACAACGGGAAAATCTGTTGAACTAGAGAACTAGACAGTCTAGAGGATTTGGCCGAGAAAATCAGTGCAGTCCCAAAAACTCACTGTATAATAAAATAAGGCAAATTGGAAGCCTTTTCAGCCGTAAATTAATTCAGCCAGAAATTAAAACTTTTTAACTGATCCTGAGAATGTCCCCCATTGAGTTTAAGAAAGTACATATTATCCCGTCTAATTGTATTTTGTTGCCAAATTTTCAAGTTCATTTACTTTTATATCAATTGGGATTTAATTTTGCCAACATTCTTAACATCATGAACAAAAACCGTATAGTCTATTTGAATTGTTTTCATGTTGGAACATCCAAGTACTTTATATGCACAGCTTCCAGGCTGATGAGTGGAAATTTTCCTCCAGTATTTTCTGATAACATGCTGCATTCATCTTGACATCAATTTTGCTCAGGTTTCCTGTGCCTTTGTAGCTCACACATCCCCAAAACATCAGCGATCCACCTCCATGTTTCACAGTAGGAATGGTGTACCTTTTTCATCACAGGCTTGTCTCCGTGCTGTTTGGTGTATTGTAAGCAGGATGCTTGTGGCATTTGTGTAGTAATGGCTACCATGCAGCCCATTTTTTTAAGTGCCTCCTTATTGTGGATCTTGAAACAGCCACACCACTTTCTTTCAGAGAGTCCTATATTTCAGCTGAAGTTATATGCAGGTTTTACTTTGCATCCCAAACAATTTTCTTGCCAGTTGTGGCTGAAATTTTTGTTGGTCTACCTGACCTTTGTTTGGTGTCAACAGAATCACTCATTTTCCACTTCTTCATTAGAGTTTGAACACTGCTGATTGGCATTCTCAGTTCCTTTGGATATCTTTGTATATCCCTTTCCTCTTTTATACAGTTCAATTACCTTTTCCTGCAGATCCTTTGACAATTCTTTTGCTTTCCCCATGACTCAGAATACAGAAAAATCAGTGCAGCACTGGATGAAAGATGCGAGGGTCTGTCAGTAGCCCAGAAACTCACTGACCTTTTATACACACACTGATTACAAGCAAATAAATCACAGGTGAGGATGGTTACCTTTAGGCGCCATTCAAACCTGTTTGTGTCACTTGTGTTCATGTTATCAGGCCAAAATCACCAGGGTATGTCAATTTTTATCATGGTCATTTGGGTAGTTTCTGTTATGTTTTAAAAAAGAGTAAACACAGTTGTTTGACAATAAATGGCTTCACCCAACCACTAACTATGAGTGAAAAAAGTTTTTTCTGTTATTATTCATATTCTCTGAAAAATGGCCAAGAAAAATCACAGATTTTGCCAGGGTATGTAAACTTATGGGCAAAACTATATATACTTGTGAAACCATCTCACAAAAATCTGGGATTGTGTCTAAATAATAATGCTGGTGCTCATTATGGTAACCTGACCATCTGGGGATTCAATAAAAAGCGTTAGCGAGAAATATTTCTGGTAGGTTATTGTTTGAATCACCTGTGACCAAGCACAGTACATGATAATTTTATCCAATCAGAGCATTAGTAACGGTCAAACTAAACTACACCATTGGTTCGACACAGCTGTGGTTCTGTAGAAATCCTGCGAGAATCTAGCTGTTGAGCGAGGTGAATATTATTCTCTATATTATGCTCTACCGACTGAGCTAGGGGCACCCCCTCTTTAACTTTTTTTAAAACCTACTTTTATACATTACATTTTCCTTGAGACTGCATGTTTTACAGCTGTATTCTTTTGTCCAGCAGACCAGACTGGAGCCATAGATCTCTCTGCCAACCAGCCGAGCGAGGCACTTAGAAAGTGGTGCAAATACCGCCATGGATTGCATTATACCTACAATAACAACCATTCTGACACGCATGCTTCACCCATTTAGGATGACCACCTGCTTATAAGCCCAAGGGGGGACAAGGGGTATGTTTCTGAGAGACAATGTGGGACACTGCCTGGCGCGGCGGTGCCCCCACCCCACGGGCAGACTCACTGATAGTGGTTTACCCATTTCTAGCACATAGCACCTTACATGGTATCTTAATAATGCCCTATTCCCCTAAACATGTATAATTGCTGATGTATGCTCATGAATAGGCCAACCAATGTGTATTTTTAACATAATATTTTGAAAATTCAATGAATTGACAGATGCACTATTTTTTTATTACAATTTATTCACTTTAAATAAATTATAACATAAAATTATAGGATTAACAGGACTTGTAGTTGCTCAACCCCACAGGAACAGTTTAAAAAAAAAAAAGTCTTAACTCACAACTCCAGAGGTTCACGGAACGAGAAGGAAGGATGGTGAACTTGCCGGGCAGGCGCAGGAAAAAAAAAAATTTGGGGACACCTTTAGGACTCCAACCTTTTCACCAGCATCTGAATCAAACAAGGCAGAAAGATAAGAGACAGAATTAAAGCAACATTCATTTTTATGATAAGCTTCCAAATGGTTTTTCAGTATAGACAGAGACGTGCAAACCCATCACCATCACAAGGTGACAACAATGCAAAAAAGATGCCAAGATACAATGCAAAACAGTGATATATTTTGACCTAAAAGGCTACTGTTTCCTAAAAGTGACACATTTGCACCCCTGTACCCACACCTTCTCTTTTTAATTGATGATGGCAGTGCTTCAGACTCCAATTTTCGAATTGCAAAGCGCGCATCTAAAAGTTCACTGCTAGCGTGTCTGGTATGCACGTGCGTGCGCTGTCATGACAACAACGAAAGAGTTGACAACAACCTAGTCAGCAGTTCAACTGAGGGGTGGGTGTGGCAACAGCGTGCTGAACTGTCAAGTAATGTGTGTTTGGCTGCCTGGGGCTCGATGGTATAGAGCGACCGACTATTTTTTGGAGCAAGCATTGATTATGCGTGACACGGTCTCAAACTGCGGGACGCATGATTTCGGCTTTAAACGCTGTGCGTGCACACGCTACGCAGGGCGGGTGGTCACCCTACACCCATTACTCGGTACATTGATCAAGGTGTTGATCAGCATATTACCCAGATGATTCAATCTCAGATTTTACTGACAAACAACCTTCCCTGAGCTCTGTCCTAGGTTACACATCTCATTTTTGTTGTAAATGCCCCTTCTACTTTCCCAATAGGCTTGTGGAACTGCCAGTCTGCTGTGAACAAAGCTGATTTCATTACAGCTTTTGTTCAACATTCTGGTCTCTCAGTTGTAGCACTTACAGAAACATGGATCAAACCAGAGGACTCTGCCACTCCCGCCGCCCTCTCCCATAATCACACTTTCTCCCACAGTCCTCGCTTCACTGGAAGGGGCGGAGGGACCGGACTACTTATTCCTACTGACTGGAAGTTCAAACAGCTATCACCCTTGTGTGACAACAGCTCCTTCGAGTTCCATGCTGTTACCATCACCCACCCTGTTAAAAGTCATTTTGTAGTTATCTATCGCCCCCAGGTCAGCTTGGACATTTCTTGGAGGAGTTGGATGCGCTTCTTTCATCCTTCCCTGACGATGGTACCCTCTGGTGGTATTAGGAGACTTCAACATCCACCTTGAAAAGCCACAGGCTGCTAACTTCATTAACCTAACTGCATCATTTGACCTCAAGCAGGTTTCCACATCGGCAACCCACAAGTCTGGTAACCAACTAGATCTTATCTACATAAGATACTGCTCCACCCTCCACACTCAGGTCACGCCACTGCACACTTCCGATCATTTCTTCATTACTCTCGACCTTGACCTAAATTCCCAGACACTGCAATTGTTTTACCGCTGGTCACTTTCCGACGCAAACTGCGTACACTCAGTCCCTCCCGTTTTTCCTCTGCTGTCTCTTCTGCGCTCCCCTCCTCTGAGGAGCTCTCTTTAAACACTAACACTGCCACCGACACTCTGTGCTCCACGCTACATCCTGCTTGGACAACTTATGCCCCTTACATCTAGACCAGCCCGTACATCCTCGGCTGCCCCCTGGTTATCCGATGTTCTACGCGAGCACCGCGCCAGCCTCCGGTCAGCTGAGAGAAAATGGCGCAAGTCTAAAGATCCTGCTAACCTCTCTATCTACCAGTCTCTCCTCTCTACTTTCTCCGCTGATGTCACCTCTGCAAAAACTGTCTACTACCATTCTAGGTTAATCAACTCACCTGACTCGCGCACTCTCTTTAGAACCTTTTCCGCCTCCTTTGTCCGCCTGCTCCCCACCTTCATCGGATCTAACAGCTGATGATTTCGCGTCTTTCTTTGTAAAGAAAACGACCGCCATCAGCAGTCAGTTCTCTGCGCCACCACCTGTCGAGCTCATTCAGACCCCTGATATGTGTTTGCTCACTTCCTTCTCTCCTCTAACTGAAGCAGACCAAGGTCATTAGTTCTAACCACCCTACTACCTGCCCGCTGGATCCCATCCCCACACATCTCCTTCAGGCCATCTCTCCATCTGTCGTGCCTGCTCTCACCCACATCATCAACTCATCTCTTTCCACTGGGTCCTTCCCACAGCTTTCAAAGAGGCCCGCATCACACCACTACTGAAGAAACCCACTCTTAACCCTACTCTGCTTGAAAACTACAGACCGGTTTCCTCCTTCCCTTCATTGCCAAAGCTCTGGAGCGGGTTGTGTTTACTCAGCTCTCATCCTTTCTCACACGGAACAACCTCCTGGACCAGAACCAGTCTGGGTTCAAGAGCGGTCATTCCACCGAAACTGCCCTGCTCTCAGTCATCGAAGCTCTGAGACTGGCAAAGGCAACATCCAAGTCATCTGTACTCATCTTACTGGATCTGTCTGCTGCTTTTGACACTGTTAATCATCACATCCTCCTGTCCTCTCTCAGGGCGATGGGTGTCTCTGGAATGGCGTTGCAATGGTTCAAGTCTTACCTCTCGGATAGATCATTCAGAGTATCCTGGAGAAATGAGGTCTCTAAGTCCCAACATCTCAATACAGGGGTGCCACAGGGCTCAGTGCTCGGACCGCTACTCTTTTCCATATACATGACATCCCTTGGCTCTGTCATCCAGAAGCATGGCTTTTCCTATCACTGCTATGCAGATGACACTCAACTCCACCTGTCATTTCATCCTGACGATCCGACGGTCTCTGCTCGCGTCTCGGCATGTCTGAGCGACATCTCACTTTGGATGAAGGAGCATCACCTGCAGCTGAACCTTGCAAAAACAGAACTGCTTGTGATTCCGGCCCATCCAAAGACCCACCACAACCTCTCCATTCAACTAGGCCCATCAACCATTACACCGTCCCAGCACTGCCAGAAATCTGGGAGTGGTAATTGATGATCAGCTAGACTTCACAAGTCATGTCGCCAGCACCACCCGGTCCTGTAGATTCATCCTCTACAACATTAGAAAATTAGACCTTTCCTATCAGAGCACTCCACGCAAATTCTAGTCCAGGCTCTTGTCTTGTCCAAACTGGACTATTGCAATGCCCTACTGGCTGGACTCCCGCCTGCACAACCAAACCTCTGCAGCTGATCCAGAATGCAGCAGCAAGAGTGGTCTTTAATGAACCAAAGAGAGCGCACGTATCTCCTCTATTCATTAGGTTACACTGGCTCCCGGTTGACGCCCGCATCAAGTTCAAAGCTATGCTCTTGGCCTACAAAACCACCTCTGGTTCTGCACCCCATACCTCCACTCACTAATACAGACCTACGTTCCTACCAGATCCCTGCGCTCTGCAAATGAACAACGTCTGGTGGTACCGTCCCAAAAAGGTACAAAATCACTCTCACGTACCTTCTCTGGATCTGTTCCACATTGGTGGAATGATCTACCCGCTGCTACAAGATCAGCAGACTCTGTAGCCATCTTTAAAAAACACCTGAAAACACATCTCTTCCGTCAACACCTGACTGACAAACACTGAGCCCTACTTCCTTTCTATCGATTCCTTTCAAAAAAAAAAAAAAAAAAAAAAAAATTTCTCTTATCCTTAGCATCGTATACTGCGCTGGGTTTAAACTGACTAGTTTTTGTGCACTTATGCTTTTTGTACCTTGTGTTGTTAAAGTTGCTTCCATTGTTATCCTCACTTGTAAGTCGCTTTGGATAAAAGCGTCTGCTAAATGACTAAATGTAAATGTAAATGTAAATGTAATGAAAGGTTTATAACTTAAAACAATTAAGGTTATTCTTTGTGTTCTTGTGCTGTTCTTTCAAAGTGGCCAGTAAAAATATGATGTGTATGTTGCAGACTGGTGCACATTATGCAATAGCAATGTGTATATTTACAACTAAGGGCAAGAGCGAGCAAACAAAATCAAACTGTGATCCACATAAGTTTATTTTTATGCTATTAGTCATGGTCAAATATTAACAGTTTGGCTTTGTTGAACCTTTAAACTGTAAGGCAGTCCACTTCTCAGTATTTTCTTCCTAAAGCAATTCTGGAACATGGCCTGTTACAGTCTGTCCTGAGATTAACTGATCCCCTCCGGTGTTTTCACGCTGACAGCCATGAGCTTCCCACTGGTCACTCACAACAGACACCAACATTCCTGGAAACATGTGATGTCTTTCCACTCGACCTCCCTTCGCCGTCTTCTCCAAACTCACTGACCACCAAGACACGTGACTATCGCGCTGATGGGAAAATAAGAGGCCTTCACATGGACATATTAAGACAACTAGGCATGGCACTGGCACTCAAACTTACGCAAAACTCTGGGGCCTTAAATAGTTATGACTGTAGTTCTTTTACCATTTAGACAACAATAATACATAAAAATAAATTAATGTATGGGCCATTAACTAAGCCCCTTTCACAAATATCTTCTGCTGGAATAGGCTCCTGACACCCACAAGTGGAAAAGATGAATGAATGAAGAATATGAATGAAGATTACTTTGAGAGCACAACCTGAATATACTAGTTGTGTGCAGTTTGAAGGTATAGTAATGAAGGTCATTTGTGGCTTGTAATGTGAAAATGTACTCATGTGGAACCAGGCTAAGCTTTAGGTGTAGTTTAAATAACAGCCTTGTAAAAAGAGCGAGTGCATTAGCTACAAACTTACACTTTAATAAAACACTAACAGCTGCAGTCCATTTGTCCAGATGGATGTTAAGAATTGGCAGGAATTACTCCTATCTGAGATGAAATGGCTGTGGTGTAGTACACTCCAATCATGTACTGACCACGAGGTCATCGAGCCAGCTGTTAGAAAGTGACAGAATAAAAGTGAAGAGGGCTACGGTGTGGAGCTGAAATTCTGGATGTGCAGTACAAGCCAAGGTCAGCATGTTTTTTGGACGATTACAGCTATAAAAAAGGCACATTTCAAGTTCATTTATTGAATTTATTCATTCATTTAGGAATCACAATGTGTGATCTTTCCAGATCCATGTGGATGTTTGTTTGGGACAAAATATTAATATAATTTTTTTGTCCAGCTGTTTAATATGTGTATTATTCGTTCAGTTGTTGCTTACAGATGATGTCTATGAAGGTTCTCAGTTATCCAAGTCATCTTGAAAAAAAGGTTAAAGTAAAAGCATCTTGAAGACTCAGTTTTCAAGGTGAAGACATTTTGTCTCTAATTCCAAGAGACTTTATCAATCTCTTGATAATCTTGATAAATCTCTTGAATCTCTTGATCTCTTGAAAACTGAGTCCAGATGCTCTTACAGATGCTCACATGCTAACATGGTAATAGAAACACACATTAAATGTGATAAGATTACAATATCAAGAATTATTTTGTACATTATATCCAAAAATGGGTAATCAATAAAAGCAGCATAGTATTAGCTCACTGGAGCTCAGCCCCAAAAGGAAAGAGGTCTGGGGTGACACAATAATATTTTTTTTTACTGCACCTACAGTATATGTGTGAAAATCACTTAAGTTCTAATAAAATGTACTCAAATTAAAAATTACATTAATCATGGCCATATCAAATTTTACAATTATAATTTAGCAAATGTGTTAATGGTGGTAATGGTGTCTGTAGACATTTTTTTAAAGCATTGATTGGGTTCTACATATGGTTTGTCATTTTGTGAACAGCTTCAAATACTACACAACTATTTTTCTTTTACGTTAAAGTTTCATGCAAAAACCTGGAACAGCCTCCCAGATGAAGTAAAACAAGCCTCAACTTTAACGATGTTCAAGGGGAGGTTAAAAACCTTTTTTACGTTTTTAATTTTTCTAATGTTTCTTAATCTAAATCTTGTAAATTATCTTTTATTCATGTAAAGCAATTTGAGTTACCCAGTGTATGAATTGTGCTATATAAATAAAACTGCCTTGCCTTGCCTTATCATTATCCACTAACACTCAAGCTCCAGAAATGTCTGAGCAGCCCAGTCTATCAGTGTCTGAAGCAGCTGTACTGATGGAACTGAGGGTTCTGCGCCCTGGAAAAGCTACAGGTCCAGACGGTGTCTGTCCACGACTTCTAAAAGAATGTGCTGGTCAACTCTGTGTGCCTCTGTGTACTCTGAGTCTTCAGTTAGATAGGGTCCATACTCATTGGAAAATATCCTTTATAGTACCATTCCCTAAAGTAGTGCAACCAATCAAGTCATTATAGACCATTAGCTCTTACCTCTCATATTATGAAAACATTTTAAAGGTTGCTAATGTAAATCTTAAGATCACAAACTAAACATGCTCTACAGTTTACCTACAACAAACATATTGGTGTTGAGGATGCTATTCTATATCTGTTACATAGGTTCTACTCTCATCTGGATGAACCTGGTGGTGTCTTTGATTTGTCAAGTGCATCAAAAGCCAAAGTCGTCTATATTTTCTAAGGTCCAATGTAAACAATAAACTGTTGCAGCTGTTTTATCAAGCGGTAATGGCTAATGGTATAATTACTGAAGTACTTGGAACAACAGACACACAGGACTGATACTTTACTGAACAACTTAAAGCATCCCCTGCATTGGACTTTTGAACAACAAAGAGCAGCCAGTGCACGTCTGAGATCAGTAAGCTGCAGGAGAGAACAACACATAAACTCTTTCTTCCCAACTGCCATAAGGCTATAATCAATCAGTATATGGCAGATGAAGACTTTTGACTTAACTAAATCAACTAATTAGAAGAGACCTAACAACTGAATTTCCCCTTGGGGATTAATAAAGTCATTTGGAATTTGAATAATGATACCACCATATATGTAAACAAGCATCTGTTTGCTCGGGTTAATAAAAAAAAATAAAAAAACGAATGGATTATTGCAAGAAGTAGGCTCTATACAAATGAAGGTACTACAAACTTTAGTAATTTAAGCTCCAGCCACAGTCTGAGCCGGTCCCAAGCCTGGGTAAATGGAGAGGGTTGTGTCAGGAAGGGATCTGTCGTAAAAACATTACCAAACTACTCATGCAAAAATTACAATATACATACAATATAATGACTTTACAAGTTAAATTACAAAGTACTGCGTTGCCACTTAAGGCCAAACTTCAGTGGCAATTATAGCTTCAAGTGTTGTGTACAGTTAGACATTTCATACTCCATTTTTCCTGCAACTGTTCACTACGTTTGATCATGTATTATAGGAAACCTTGAAGAGCACCACATTTAAGTGCAATAGACATTCAAACATTCAAAAAAGGAAGAAAAAAAAGCTACTTTCTCCCTGTTGTCATATTTAAGTGATAAGTTTAGATAACAGGAGTTTTGGATGGTCATGGCCAGTCTAAATCACAAAAACAAATCACTGAAGACACAAACACAGAAGTTCAGGCTAAGACCGAGGATAAGCAAGTACATGTACACCATTTAAACTCCCACCGAGTAAGAGCAAAGATAAGACGAGAGTCGGACATTCCTCGCTCCGTCTCAATCAGTGGCAGCAGGAACAGTTGTGATTTATGTTTCGAGGGATCAGTGCTCCAGGAACACGTTTCTATTGACACTGCAGAGGCCAGGGGAGCGCTGGGTAATGTGATTAGCCACTGAATGAAAGGAGGAAGATGGCTCTGTAAGAGAGCAGGGCGGAATAGTGTGGCGGTGCACTTGCCTGCAGATGCTCCCGGTTTTCCGACATGACAGAGCGGTATCTCAGCGTGTGCAAACCCTGCTCACATTTATTCATTTAGCAGACGCTTTTATCCAAAGCGACTTACATTACATTACCAGTGTTACAGTCACTGGAGGCAAGGTGGGTTAAGTGTCTTGCCCAAGGACACAACGACAGTATGAACTGTGGGGAGAGTGGGAATCGAACCGCCTACCTT
Organism: Perccottus glenii; assembly: GCA_024416835.2. Taxonomy (NCBI): domain Eukaryota; kingdom Metazoa; phylum Chordata; class Actinopteri; order Gobiiformes; family Odontobutidae; genus Perccottus; species Perccottus glenii. The sequence goes on along the minus strand of CM044562.2, from coordinate 19,349,477 downwards.
CCGGTTGAAAGGCGACCGCTCTACCCACTGAGCTACTGCCGCCCCCCACTGCTCAGATGTTGTCTTCTTAGCATAATTAAAAGAGATGGAAGTCACAGTGGAGGTACAAGCCTTAAAGCCAGAAGCAAGGGACGCCGAAGTGGCAAAGTCACTATAATTTGGCCTTCTTTTGGGGAAAATAAGAAAAATGGGTAGGGGTCAGTGAAGAGTATAGTCTGTATAGAGAGCTTAAGTCAGGGTCTGTTTAGCAAACTGCATGTGGCATCAAGTTGGAAGAAAGGATTTCAGATTGTCTGAGAATCCAGCTGCTGCAAAAGATAAACACAAACACAAGTGATAAAAATGCAATGAAATAAACCAAACAGATCACCGTGGTTCTGAAGAAAATGACTGATGTGCTAATGCTAATCATAAGCAACAGTCGCAGTTCACAGACCACGATTACACAAAATTGACCAGTGTTTTGCTTTACAGAAACAATGTCATTTTAAAATATTATCCTTTATTATTCATATGTGAAACTTACTGTACATAACAATGTTAAAAGGAAAAGTGTTCTGCCTTCCAATGACTTCCACCTATTATTTTTCAAATTTGGTAATGCCTGGGCCTGACTTTGGCTTTCTTTAAGAGACATCATCTCAAGTTTGGAAAATCTAACCCTAAGTATTTTTTGTATCTTGATTCTTCTCAACTGCACAGCAAGCCTACCCATCCAGTGTCTGGAACTCCTTCCATTCAAACTTATTTCAACCCAGATCAGTCCTTCTTGACCAATCATTGCCTTTTGCTTAAAATGGGGCGGGTTTAATGCAATGCGTCAATCCAGAGGCAGTTTATTATCCGTATGTTGGTACTACTGACCTGCATGGCACTTTCAATCCAAGTCCCGCCCGCTCTCGAAGCCTCTTTTTCCGGTCCTGCCCAACTCCAACCTGAAGCCAACTTCAACTTTCCCTCTTATTGATTCCTGAGTAAAACAAATTTGAAAATGAAGCCTGAACGAGATCTAGTACTGCTGACATGTTTAGGCTACTGCAAAACGATTGGGGTTTTCAAATGCACCTAAATGTGCCCAAGTAGCCTACTCATCCATTGTAGAGAGAAAAAAAGCATTAGTTGATGTTGATGTGAACAACAGAGGCATCTCAAATTAAACTGTTCTGTCCTTCCTCGTCTGAATAAAGAGCTCTGTCTGATTCATGTCTTTAACACAGTTTATTGAGGGTGCACTCCGGAGAGGAGCAGAAGCAGATAAAGGAGTTAATTGGGATAGCCTATAAGTTACAGTGTCTGTGGGCTACAGGCTTAATTGTTGTTTTTACAGTTTTTTCAAACAAATTTGAACAAATTTGAAATGTTTAGTCCTGGCTATAAGACAGATATTAAAGGGTAGGCTATATTTCTACAGGTCTAATGAAATCAAATGGAAATGAATTGGATAAAGTAAAGGGGGCGCAGTGGCTCAGTGGTAGAGCGGTCGTCCTTCAACCGGAAGGTAGGCGGTTCGATTCCCGCTCTCCTCACAGTTCATACTGTCGTTGTGTCCTTGGGCAAGACACTTAACCCCCCTTGCCTCCAGTGGTGTTCCAGCTGTAACACTGGTGAATGGAACCTTAATGTAAGTCGCTTTGAATAAAAGCGTCAGCTAAATGTAAAGGCTAATAGTCTGTTCAAAATGCTAAGTGAAGTTATTATCAGGCTATAAGTTATTAATTGTCTTTAAAAGATGAGAATATTTATTTATTTGTTTGTTTTACTTATTATCTGTACAAAATATCTTTGTAAAGATAACGGGGCTCTTTGGCCAAATTACAATAGATAGGCCTACGTACATGACAAATAAAACAATGTCATACTAAACTGTGAAATTGGGTCCAAATGTCAGATTTGCCCTTTTTAATCATGGCTTATGTATTTGCCATCCTAAATTTTATTTTTAACAGATGCTGTTGACTCCTTGCAGTCCTCGTTCACTCAGGACCTGAAGTATTTTAGCCGGACCGCCTGCTCCCACCCAAGCCCACATGAATTTTCCGCCCGCTGGTGGTCTCTAGTAGGTACTTCTCCCTGAATTCTGACTTATTATCCAACTGCATGCAGAGTATAGTTTCATTGGCGTCCATTTGTTTTACAGCATAGAAATCAATAAATCACATAAATCTTTTTTTTTATTCTTTGTATGCAATAGAAAAATTATTTGCATGACCGGCCAAGCTACTACACCACAATGCCCTGTGTTATAAGCCATACTTCTGTTTTCATCTAATGAGACCAGCTAAATCTAGAATAAAAATACTCCAGTTACCATTTAAAGCATTTGTTGAACCCTCATTTACAGCTGGAACATTAACACCTTGTCCGAGTTTACATGCACGAGAGAAAACTGAAGTTCTGTGTCCTACTAATGCTGCATTTATGTATCCTTAATATTTCACAGCATTAAGCCGTTGTTAAAAAAAGTTAAAGAAGCTAACGTTAAACCTGACTCATTAAACTTATTCAATCCTAATATACCTGGCTGATTTGTTCAGAAATCATTGAGTTATTAATAAATATCAACCATAACACACCGACTTTGTGAGTTCAAAAGAGGTGAACATGACAGACTAGCTTGTCATGCTAAACATTTTCCGACAAGCAGGATATCCAATGGCAGCATGACCCTATATAAAGGGATGTCTTCATTGGTCTACGAATGAGTCAGTATATCTCTAAAACTCTTATATTAGTTTATAATCGGACTAAGGCAATAATTCAGTTTCCTCTACCTGCATGTTAGCGCACTGATTTATGTGTTTATCAAGTCCTTGATAATGTGAAGATGTGAGAAGATATATTTTCACAAAATCTCACGCAGTGAAAATGTATGACCTAGTCATTAATGTAAATGCATATGCAGTGTAAATGAGATGATCTGCTACAAGTGTTGGTGTTTTAAAACCCCACTGTATTCACTCATCAGCAAGCAGAGCCTCATTCAGCAATATGTTCTAGAAATCTTCAAAAGTTTAGACTTTAAACAGACAGATTTTAACAGTCTGCACAGAAATTAGCAAGACAATAAAACTGATCAAACAATATTAGTTTAGACAGGAAACTTCATCCTATTCATTTATACATCCTTTCTTTGCTGAATAAAAAACAGGAGTCATGGAATTTTGGGGCCTTATCATTTTGTGAAAGACAACCAGGAAAAAAGCTGAAAGAGAAGGAAATAACATCAACAAGAATGATACATCCACAATGCAAACCTAATAATTGAATTTCTGCTCTTCTCACCAGCATCCTTCTCATGTTTTGGACGCTATGGTCACTTCCGATAGTAGTCATCAGCCTATACAAGCAAAGTTGTTGTAGGACAGGCTATTTCTGTCTTGCTTGAATTTGAATTCATCTTTAAAGAAATACCGGCTTGTTGGATGTGAAGTGGTCAATCTTAGGATTTATAAAGGGAACAGCTCACAATAACGTATTTGGTGTACACTTACCACTATGCACAAACACTTATGAAAATTAGCCATGTGCTTTATTGCGGGAAAAGGTAATTGAACTGTATAAAACCGGTAAGAGCTATAATAAGATATCCAAGGAATTAAGAATGCCAGTCAGCAGTTTTCAAAATTAGGGATTCTTTTGAAACCAAACCAAGGTCACACAGACCAACAAAAATTTCAGTCACAAGTGCCAGGAATATTGTTCGGGATGCAAAGAAAGACCCACAAATAAATTCAGATGAAATACAGGACTCTGTAAAAAAAGTTGTGTGGCTGTTTCAAAATGCACAATAAAGAGGCACTTGAAGAAAAATGGGCTGCATGGTTGAGAAAGCCGAGAAAGTCAACTACGCAAACACATCCTGCTTCCAATGTGCCAAACAGTCACAAAGTCTCAAAACTTCTGGAACAAAGTCATGTGGAGTGATGAGAACAAAATTGAACTTTTTGGCCACAACCATAAACATTACATTTGGAAAGGAGTCAACAAGTTCTATGATGAAAGGTACATCATTCCTACTGTGAAACATGGAGGTGGATCACTGATGTTTTGGGATGTGTGAGCTACAAAGGCACAGGAAAGGATGAATGCAGCACATTATCAGAAAATACTGGAGGAGAATTTGCACTCATCAGCCTGGAAGTAGCGCATGGGACATACTTGGACGTTCCAACATGACAACAATTCAAAGCACAAGGCCAAGTCGACCAGTCATTGGCATTGGCCACTCTGCAGAGATCTCAAATGTGCAGTTCATGGAAGACAGCCCAAGAATGTACAAGAACTGGAATCTTTTTTCCAAGAAGAATGGGCAGCTTTCCCATCTGAGAAAATAAAGAGCCTCATCCACAACTACCACAAAAGACTCCAAGCTGTCATTGATGTTAAAGGTGGCAATATCAGGGTCATTTGGGTAGTTTATTTTTTCATTATGATTTAAAGAAAAATACAGTTGTTTGACAATAAAGGGCTTCACCCAACCACTAACTATGAGTACAAAAAGCTTTTTTGGGTTATCATTCATAAAAATCACAAATTCTCTGTAAACTTATGAACACAACTGTATATTATGTTACACATCAAACTGGTTGGCTTTTTTATGTCATGTCAGGACCCAGTATTGAATGGGAACAGTTGCCTCTCAATTGTTGTGTTGCTTGTTGAACATGGGGCGTAGGGTTGACTGATATCACATCATTACGCCTCATGTCAATCAAGACGCGTGTGTAGCATTGCCCCTAGTTTGTTCCTGTCTAAAGCAACTTCTGAACTCTTCTTTGTTTTAGCTAAAGAAACAATGAAGGACACCTTGCTTTCAGTCTTTTGAAATGTTTGCATGAGTCAATCTTATTCAGCAGAACAATTCCAGAAAAGTCCCTGTTGAAAACATTGGTGATTTATGATCTATTTAAGACTTCAGTACCTTTAAAGTATGCTATTAATGAATTCCAGCCTATCATTTTTTTTTTCTCATTACTAACCCCATTTGCTTTCCAATATCTCAATATTGGAAGCCAAATCCACAAACACAAAACATCTTAATAATAATAATAAAAAAAGTAATTTTATTTATAACACACTTTTCATTCCAGACAATCTCAGCGTGCTACAATGTAAAACTAGGGTAGGAGCTAAACACAAGTAAAAATACAGTATCTTCTCAGTTGAATGTTTTGAGAGATTAAAATTAAAGGAGTTGTTGAACTTGAAATTAAAGAAGACCACAAGGAATCTCTTCATCAGTAAAAATGGTTGAGTCCAAACATTACAACTTTAGAGGATTGGTATCACATTATCTGTGTTTCCATGGACTCTTGAAGTACCGAAAGCATCATGCACTCAGGTTCTCATTCAACGTCTGGAATGTTATCTATGCAGTTCACATTTTCATTGGAGCGGTTACAGTTACGTCTCGGTGGGTCAGTGCATCAGTGGAGCTGCTTCTGTTGTCATAAAGAGCACAAAGTCTCCCAGATAACATGGCATTCTACTTTGGTTTCTCTGCAGCTTTGGTTCCAACAATAGGATATGCTAACTAAATGGTTGTGCTAAACTTTTCAGTCTGTTGATTGGTCTATTCTGACCACTTTTTTCAGTAACGAGTAATCTAACGCATTACTATTTCCAAACCAGTAATCAGATTAAAGTTACTTAACCAAGTCACCAAGTGCGTTACTATTTTTGTAATTTTTTGTCAAGAAAGACTATTTTATTTTTTATTAAAACAAGTATTTATGTTAAGTCAAGAGAGACTGCCTTTATTTTTTGTAAAACCATGTATTTTTTCAGGAAATAGTTTTTAAATTTAACTTTAATTGTCAGGAGATAGATTGTTGATGTTACTGTTAAAAATACACTTCAAATAAAGTGATTGTTGGCAAAACCAGTTGTCATTTTTATGTTGTCGGCAGCTGCTGAATGTAACTAATAAAGTAACTTGTAAAGTAACTTAGTTACTTTAAAAATCAAGTAACTTGTAAAGTAACTTAGTTACTTTTTAAATCAAGTAATCTGTAAAGTAACTAAGTTACTTTTTCAAAGTAACTGTGGCAACACTGTTGATTGGTCAATAAAAACATCCTTATATAGCTTGTATATGGACAATAACTAATAACTAATCTTTCATGTGCCAAAACAGATTTATTTTTTTTTAATTACTAAACATACTTTGCTAATATGTATTTTTTACCAGACATTTGGAAATCAAATTGTAACCTAATTTGCAGTTATCATTCTGACTTGAGCAGACTTTCACATGGATGTCCAATCATAAAAAATATTTGTATTGTCAAATATATATACCCATATAACGTCTCCTTCTCTAAATGAAATATTTTGATGAATGTCTACGGTATGTCTACTGTATAAACATGGATGCTGTCGGTCTGAATGAACATCAATTGAGGCCAGCAGAGGACTGAGTGAGGTAGACGCTGTCACCATAGTGTGAGACAGTAATCTGCCCATCCCCCACTCCCACAGCTATGCTCCAGAGTGACGTGGGCTCACTCACATGCATGCAAAGTCGGTCTGAGCGCTGAGCAGCCTCACTGTGCTGTTTAACCCCCTCATTAGGACTAAAAGCTCCACCAAAGCACATCTGCACATCACAGTGGATAAGTGGGATTAAACCTAAAACAGACAAGTGAGGACTCTGATGAGACACTTTTGTTATCATCTTCTCAAGCTTCTTAATTTATCCTGACTTTACTGAATGATGAACTGCAGAACCTCAAATTATCCCTAAAATGTAGGAAACTGGTGCCACTCTCTAAATTTAATGTTGAGAAAGCTGGGGTAAAAGCTGGAAACATTCTCATTCTACTTTTTTACAGCAGCAGTATTCACATAAGTCTAGTTCCCACTGAAGTGGTACAATATGGGTTGACTCAGTAGGGCTCAGTTTAGTAACCCCTAAGAAGCGTGCATTTCCAGGAGAGCAACGTCTGTCAATGATGTCACAGGAGTGCAACAAAAGTTGTCTTTATTAATAATTGAGGTAAACTTATATGTATAAAATTTGCATTGGTCAATTATTGATATGTAGAAGAAGAGAGTCAATCGTGCTGTGTTGCAGCGCAAGAGGCTGGAGGTAAAGCTGCGTCTGTTTCTGGTTTATTCCTCGCTTTCTGAACATTCAATTCATAGAGCTAAGCCAATGCCCTACAATTCAGGGACTCTGCTTGTGTTTAATCCACTGTAGACATTAAGTGCAATGATTTAATTCACAAAGCAAGAGCAACAGCAACTCGGAAACCGGAAACAGTTGTTGCAAATAAATGCTAGCTTTTTTGGAAAAAAGTACAATAAGCTTTTTTTGTGTTTGAATATGTTTATATGTCATATGCTTGCACCCCTTTTCTTTTCTTTTTTCTAGGAGGAGAGGCCTGTCTGACACACCGTTCTTATGTTTTGTTTGATCGGATCATCACAGTTCTTTTGTTTTGGGCAGGGGAGGGCTTGATTTTCAAAAAACTTGAGTAAAACTATATGCTTTTGACTCCTCTGTGCTGTTTAAATGTTTCACTTTTGGTAATGGAAACCTACCTGTGTTGACCCAAACCATACTGTACCGCTCCAAATTTAGATGATATATTACAAGAACTGGATGTAGGACCACACCCTCTTCCCCAATGTCATTTTTACCACCAATACATGCAAGTCATAATCCACAGTTGCACAGGGAGAACAGGCTCAACACAGAAAGGTTGTCGCTGGTAAAACACAGTATTTTTCCCATGTTGTCGTCATTTTCATTCTTTTGCTGCTTTGATTAATGATAAAATTTAGTCCACAACATCTTAGACAGTTACCAACCAGAACACACAATTTCCATTTCCCAGTGTCCACTCTGTAAGAACACATGTTTGAAAAAGAACATTGGGTTTCATCGCCAACTGACCTGCCTGCTGTCTCGCTTACATCTCTAATCGGAGGAAATGGCTTGCGGTGAGGAGAGTGTGCAGCCCTTCTGTGGGAGTTTAATTCAATCTCAGCTCTGGTCAAAAATGAATTAAAACTCTTATTAAGCCCCTCCGCCCCCTGTGTTCCAGCTCACAAGTGGAGATTGGGGTGTTAGCGTGGAAGCATCCGTCAGCTCCGCGGTTATCCGCCGGTGAGTCAGACATCACTCAAGAAAACTCCCATCATTTTGTGATTTGAATTGGCAGCGCTCACCCTTGAATGAAACTGGTGCAGCCTTTTGAAATTAAAAGTTTATAAAGCTGGGAATAAATAAATGACAATAAATGGCAGTGCATCTACGTTAAAAAGTAAGTACATTTGACTAACTAACTCATTTCTTGGTACTTGTATAACGTGCTAAACCAAAACGTGCTGTACAAACCCAACCTGTACCATACCACTGGTAAAAATGTGGCTCGATACTACTGCAGCTTTCCACATCATTGTCCAATCGACCTTTACTCGCTGCACTGTAACTAACCACTTTGTGCCGTGGACATTTATTACACGGAGCAGAGAGTTGTTTTGTGTTAAAGGCAGAGAGAAAGAAAGAGCGAGAGAGGAGCCGGTGTGTCATAACCCCAGAGGAAGACATCTGAGAGAGCACTAAAGTGTGTCTGCTGAGGAACCAATTCAACCCGTCCTCTGTTGCTTCTGGAGACTCATTACATTCTCTGTGGAGCCATGCTGGTGCATTGTGGGTGCTTTTGTTGCAACACAATAGCTTCTGACACAGGCCCTTTGGCTCCATCTTTTCTTATACATTTGCATTATACATATTTAACGCATTAAAGACAATGAAAGGGGTTGAATGGATACATTTTCAAATGACTTTCTGTGACACATTGATTCTACGCTGATTCACTGCCAGATAGAAATGTACATAAAGGATAAATAATGCTGATAAACACTTAGACAAATCTGTCAATCTCAAATTAGCAACAAGAAAATACATGCTTTCCCCCCCCCTCTACGTAGTAGAATGCTTCCAACGTGACACGTGAGTGCCCCCTGGTGGTAAACCCTAGAGATACACCCCTTCTATATAACTTGTATGGTGTTTATGTGAAAAATGGTGTTACACGTAAGAAAATGATGAAGTACAAAATGCCGTGTGTTGTACAAGCTATACTTCTTTAAAAATTGTAGCACTGATATATATATAAATATATATATATATATTTATATATAAGCATAAAATTATGTCTGTCAAAACCTTAAGCTGCAGCTAAATCGGAATGTTTTATTATTATTGTCATTATTATTATTATTACTATTTAACAAGAGAAGGGCACAAATTACACTGTTAATTACACAGTTACACAAGTCACTGAATTTGCTACATAAATACACTAAATAAAATTATAAAAAGAAGTCTGCACTTGTTTAATGGAAAGTGCAAAAGCCAAAATAAGTGTCTGCTCAGTCAGGGTTGAACACCAGTAAAAAATAGATGGGTATTTAGGGGTTAGGGTTAACACTAACCCTTTCCAAACAGGGATAATAGTGTAATAATAAAATATATAAGAAAATAAACTGCACATGGGACTGGTCCGCTCTAATGTGAAGTCAGAGGCTGTTTCTAAGTTTAGTCATCAAGAATGCTCTAACCCAACTGGTCGCAAGTCTCGACCGTGGGATGGACAAGAGCAGTTGGACAGCAGGCCTCAGAGCACCCGGCCAGACTGTGAGACTAAAGCAGCAATAAAATAAATGGTGACACTGCAACTGTACAATTTAGACTTTTATAAACTTGTAATACAGTTTTAAAATCAATTCACTAGAAGCCGGTGTTGAGCAGTAAGAACTGGAGAAATCTTCTCCCACAGTTTGTGTCAGCAGGTGGACTGTTTTATTTTGCACCATCTGAAGACAACAAAGACAGGAATGTTCTAGGCCAAAATGTAACAAATTACCATAACCTCTGAGATTCATAAAATCCATGATTACACCAACTTTTACCCCCAAAAGGGTGCTAAAACAAAATCATTGTTATAACAATCTAAAATGTAACAAAATAATAATAATAATAATAATAATATTTTTGAGTGGCCTACATATTTTGAAATGTTTGGTGTTCATCAGGTGTAGTTTTTAGACTATAACTACGAGGCTACCATTACACAAAATATTATTATGACAGCTTACCAAATGTGACACGACAGCTCTGTTGTAGGCTATATTTATTGATAGAAATCTGGTCAGTTTCTTGAGGCCATCTGATGTGTCACTTTAATTTTTATGTTAGACCTTCATTCATTCATTTTCTTCTGCTCAGTCTCGTTAGCTTAACTATATAAATGTTCTTATATTGTTTAACTATATAAATGGTATGGTACCCGCACCGTTTAAGAACCACTTGTAATTGAATATATATATTGTAAGTAAAATAGGTTACTCGTGTGCGTTATGGTGTAGTGAAACCGTTCTCATGTGGGTATGGAAATTTACGAGGTGTTCCTGAAGGTAACACCATGTTGTCATAGGACTGAATAGTATTGAATGTTAGTGATGGGAAGTTCAGTTCATTTTACTGACTCAGTTCTTTAAGTCTCGTTCAGCAAAATGAACGAATCTTTTTTCAAGTCATTTCGTTCATTTCGTTCATTTCAGCAGAATCTAATTAAAATGTTGCATATTACAATTTTTAATACATTTAGTACTTTTGGAATAAAAACTATAATAACTATAAGCTAATGCATTTATGGCCAAACTTTGAAAAATAAATTATAAATTAATTGCAGCTTACTTCAGGCAGAGAGTTCAACTCACCTCTTAATCCAAATAGTTGTTTTCCTTTGTCACTTCATATTTAGCTTAGCATTAATTCCGTCAACATGTCTGGTCTGGGCCGTGACAGCCTCATGTAGTTGTAGCTAATACATCCGTCCGTCCGGAAACAGAAAGGACTCATTCATCTCCCGAGTCGTTCGTTCGTTCGTTCGTTCGTTCGTTCGTTCACCAAGTCCCAGTCCCATAGAGAAAGAGTATGCAGTTACCGGAAACAGAAAGGAACTGTTCATCTCCCGAGTCGTTCGTTCGTTCGTTCACCGGAAACAGAAAGGAACGAACGAACGACTCGGGAGATGAACAGTTCCTTTCTGTTTCCGGTAACTGCATACTCTTTCTCTATGGGACTGGGACTTGGTGAACGAACGAACGAACGAACGACTTGGGAGATGAATGAGTCCTTTCTGTTTCCTGTATGAGATGTGCTGCAATGCGCATGCGCGGGTCTACACAAAAATGAACGACTCGCTCTCTGAGATGACTAGTCGTTCCCGAGTCATATTAAAGACTCGTTCAAAAAGAACGAATCGTTCATGAACGACTCATCACTATTGAATGTAGAGCAGGCTAAACCGTGGTCCTTACACGTGTGGAGTCGATGTGAAAGAAAAACGGATGATTTTGTAGAGGAATAGAGATTGGCGAGATCCCAACGCATTTGTGTCAATATTTTATTTTGTTCCTGACTGTTTTGATTTCTAAGAGTTAATCTCTGATAAAGAGTATTCCGGTGAGTTAAAATGTGATGCTGTTTTTAGAGGGAGCTGGCTAGCTAGCAAAGTTATTTAATAACTCAACTAACTACTGTCGCTTTATTTCCGGTATAAAAATACAACGAATATTTAACGGAATGAAGTTGCGCATTAATTTCAAATGTTTATAAACTGTTTATAATATTTATAAGCTGTCTTGAGTCCATGGGTTAATATCTATTCGTATACAAGATTTGCCGCCCGGCAAATCCGACGAGTGCTCGTATAATCGCTACTAGTAGCAATGTCTTTATTTTAAATTACCGGTTTTACCATGCGCTCAGGCGCGCTAGCTTGATTCAGCAGCACTATCACTACAAAGACTCATTTAACTCATAACACACTGGTCTGGTTCATCTAATGTTTATGTTTAAAATATTGGTCTGCGTTATTTTTTTTTTCTGTGGGTCTTCTTTTTGGTGCATTATGTTATCCTAACAGTTAGCCTAGCTTGTTCACATGGCGGCAATATTTATGGTTTGTTAACCGGAACAACCTGGTCGGGCGGCCGGCTCACTCGGAAGCTCTTCAGCTCTTGTGAAAGGCCATCCTCTTCGAGTTGTTTGTTGGATGTTACCAAGTACACCATATGTACCAGGCTTTTTTTTATTTCTTTGTAGCGGTGGACTGTGAATGATATTCATTGATAGTGTGTGTATATATAGTGGATAGCGCGAGCTTATTGCTGCCCATTCTACCAAATGTGTCTCACAACAAAGCGATTACATCCGGGCTTTTCTGACTCCTGCGTCAGAGGATATTATTACTAAAATAAGCAGAGTGTAGTATCTGTACTGCTCCAGGGCGGGCTTTTTAAACCCGCCAATCTGTAAACACGCCTCTCATCTCAGAGTCTGAGCTGAACCAGCTAACGCTAACGGCTAATGTCATACTAACGGCTGCAGAGGCCTCTACTTTCGTCTCCTTTCGTCTCTCAGCCTGGGGTAAGTCTACAAAGTTTATTTCAGCTCCTGCTGTTAATGTCAGATCATTATTATCAATATTAGGGCTTTTTTTTTTTTTTTAATAATTATCATTATTTTAAGCTTGAGCACATTTTTATCTTGGTCTGATAAGCCTTTCCAGTTCCAGTCATTATATACTTAATATTTGTATAAATCCCTGCCCTTAATTTGCATGTCTTGTATATTAAGGCTTCAGTTTTTGAGGGAGGCACATATTACACTAAACTATACTCTTATACTCTTACTTATATTAATAAAATAGTAATATTTTTAAGCAGATAACATGCAAAGATATTCAAATAGTAGATTTATAATGCTATACATGATCCTTTAGATCATACAGTGGTAAACCCAGAAGCCTACAGCAAACGTGTAGCATTTACCTTAGCACATGTGTGAACTGGTTTATAAAATAGATTGTGGCTCTGGACACAGATGACGCTTTAGACAACTCTCAGATCCACTTTTAATGTCTATTTCTTTTACTGTCACCTGGATGACTGTTAGTGTTTAAATTAAGAAGCATACACATATTTGGTCTCATGTAGTCTCAAAGTCTACTTACTGCAGAAACATGTATTTCTATGTTTTATTGGCTAAACATTAATGACAATATTGTTTTTGTCCCTGTGTCTGGGCCAGGAAGAGCAGGACGTCCTGTGAACCACTGTGGAGCCATTACATAAAGATTAGACCTGTGTCAAACTTGTGACTGTGACAAAGAAGAACCATGGACCAACTTTACCTGCAACTTTTGAAAATAAAGATCATGTCTGCCACACCTCAGGATCTGTGTTTTATACTTCATCTTCAGAACTAGACACTTAATAGAAACAGCCACACTATATCAGCTTCTACAAGTACTAATAGACATTGTCTACAAAATTTAACTTACACATGAAGAAGTGCTTGTTATTCTCTGGTGTGTAAAAAGTCAGATGACAGAAGTGGCAGGTGTCCGGTCTTCACCAGCACTGGTCAGGTTTGTTTGGATCACCTCCTACAGGAACAACAGACAGACAAGTCAAAGACAGTGGTTCCAATAATATTGACAGGTTTATTGTAAGAATGTTAGCAATATTCAACCTTTATTTCAGACACAAAGTTGGTCCACAGCAAACAAAAAAATAATCACACATCTCTAATCACAAAATAGTGTGCTGTTCAAAACAAACTACAAACATATTTCAAGTCAATATTATAGAAGTGTCACTCGTCTAATCACAGTAATGCCCTGGCTCTACATACACTACTTACATTTTAGAAAATGATAACCACATTTTACTGTCTTTATGAACAGTTAAAATTAAGCCAACAAATCTTTATATGAGAGTGCACTTCCCCAGATCTAATGTGAATCAAGAAATATTCCTTAAAATCCAAAATGTATACTTTTCTGTCACAAGTTTTACCTTCTTTAGTAATGGCCTTGGGTAATAGCCTTAAGGTCCGTTAGCATAGCTCTTAAGATAAACTGTTAATACAGAGGCAAAAATATACAATTTGAATCTTACTCACTAAAAGAAGTAGTGCCGTGCTTCTTATCTGTCAATGAAGGTCCTGTAATACTACAGCAAAATATCCCTCTGGTTTTTGTGCAAAACTTCTCTGAGCAGCAAAAAAAACAGCCTATTGCCTGCCCGGGCTCAAAATGGCACCTACATGCCAATCAAAGTTGAGGGCAAACCAAAGAAATTTTCTAAAATTTACTCCCCCCAGAGCTGTCACATAATAACTTTGTACCAGGTTGTAAATTCTTTTTTTCAACTTGTTATTCCAAGTCCAAATCCATTGGATTTCTCCTTTATATTTCTGCTTTTGGAGCCTGCCCTCTGGTAGACGGAGGTATATTGCTGTATGGTGGCGCCCTCACTCAAGGCCCTTTACATTAGTTCAATTAGAGGGGCTTAATGATATTCAAGTTGTATCCAAGAGACAATATTTGGTTATACACATTAATAAACAAGTCTTACTTCCTTGTAGTTTTACCTTCAATATCCCTTTGTTTTTTCATCTCTGGGAAACCACTTGTTCCGTGACTATTGTAACGGGCTCGAGCTAGCTTTTGTTTTGGTCAAGTCCAATTCTGTATAATTAAAGTCATAAAATGGAATAGGTGTATAATTTAGAGTATTAGGAGGCTGTGTAAAAACAATGTATTTTTTTCAGAATTCTGATACTGAAGTTGGAATTCAAAGTAAAAATGGGATTCTTAAGAACTCACTGAAAGAATACATATTTTATTTTATATGTTCCGGGTCAGCCAGAAAAGTTTGTGTTGTGCTTCTGAAGAACTTCAAGTGAGGATGGCCTGATTGAATGTGTGAAACCAGGAATGATAGAAGAAACCTTTTCAAAGCCAAAACTGCACATCCTAAACAGCTGTAAGAATTTTTGTATAAAAAAAAAAAAAAAATCTAAATCACAATTTGTACTAAAGTTGGTGAGGTACAAATAATCTTGAAATAAAAAAAACAAACATTTTCACAGCTGTTACAATAAATGTTAACCATAGTTACAGTAGGAATCGGACAGCTTTTTTTCTGTCATTGCAATGACCTGGAAAATCATTAAAATTACCTAGAAATAATGTTGCACATGAACAACTGGCTACGGATAAAATAAATAAAACCTTATCTTGGGGGAAATGGAAGTTGGAGTTTTGCTGAAGTAGTTTTAAGAGTGCATTCCAGGAGATGTCTACCACTAAACCACGAGGAAACAAAGTTTCTCTGTTGAGAAAGTGCTGTTATAACTGGTCCTTGAAAAATCTTCGTCTGACTTTATTTATTGTCATTTGAATTTAAACACTAGAGCACAGCACAATGATGAAGTACATTCTTGTGACCGGAGGAGTCATTTCGGGCATCGGCAAAGGCATCATAGCAAGCAGCGTGGGCACCATCTTGAAGTCGTGCGGTTTACACGTCACTGCCATTAAGATTGACCCTTACATCAACATAGACGCTGGCACGTTTTCACCCTATGAGCATGGTGCGTGACAGAAAAATTTCTATTTTTAGCATATAATACCTACACAAAAGGTTTCATTAATGTGTGGGTGCTGTCTCTTCAGGTGAGGTATTTGTGCTTGATGACGGTGGTGAGGTCGACTTGGACCTGGGGAACTATGAGAGATTCCTCGACATCCGGCTCACCAGAGACAACAACCTGACCACGGGAAAGATCTACCAGTCGGTCATCAACAAGGAGAGGAGGGGAGACTACCTCGGCAAAACAGTGCAAGGTTGGCTGTCATTGTTTTTAAGTCTTTTTGTTTGGGTTATGGAGAGCCAGGTCACGCCACTTAACGGAACCCACATGGGAAAAACAACATGGGGCCAGATTTGAATAGCATTTTGCAGTCTTTGCAAAAAACAGTGGCTTCCTTGGTTTTAAATGTTATCTTAAAGTTGACAGACTGTAAAAAGGACAGCATGACACAAAAGCAAAGCAAGAATAGCTTGCTGTTTGTCACTTTCACTCAAATTATTTCTGATTTTAGATCCTCAAAAACTTCACCAAAGTCCCAAGCTAAAAAAAATAAATACTAATTTACTTTGTTTTTGATTGTAAAGTAGTCATATTCAGGTATTGTGCTCATGTACTTTTATTGAACAGCTTCAAAATTATACAGCAAGATGACACCGTAAAATGTAGTCCAAAATAACATGCTTATGTAGAGTTAAGCTAAGGTAAATCTGCACAGTGTAGTGTACAATAAACCTTTCTTTATGATTCTATAAATAGGGGCTATGCTGGCAGTCATGTAATAGAGGTAATAGTCTGCATAAAGCACCAGTTCCATTAAAATAAATTATGCCTAAGATGAATAACTTTTTTCCCTCTTTGCCTTTCCAGTGGTGCCACATATTACAGATGCCATTCAGGAGTGGGTTGTGAAGCAGGCCAAAGTCCCTGTTGATGACGATGGTGTGGAACCTCAAGTTTGTGTAATAGAGGTCAGTTTCTGAGAGTGTGGCTCTGAGGTTTGCCTTTTTAAAGATCCCAAAAGTGTTTAAGTCAGTGCTGCATTATATATTTCAAATATCCTAATGCAATATCAACAGTCACAATGTCCATATCGCAAAGAACTGCTTGAAACTTCCTCTTTGCAACACTGAACATGTCGCATAGCACACATTTTCAGCTCTAGTTCTGTAACCTGTTATCTCATGGTTTTTGTATTTGTCTGCAGTTGGGAGGAACTGTTGGAGACATTGAGAGCATGCCCTTCATAGAGGCCTTCAGGCAATTTCAGTTTAAAGTCAAGAGGGAGAACTTCTGTAACATTCACGTCAGTTTAATTCCACAGGTAAGTGAACGTCTCCTCAAGCTTCACTATTCTGTTAGGTAAACTTTTTCTATATCATTTATCATTTATGTTGTTCTAATTGTTTGACCCAGCCCAGTGCAACCGGGGAGCAGAAGACCAAACCGACACAGAACAGCGTGAGAGAGCTCAGAGGACTGGGTTTATCTCCTGATCTGGTGAGTCTGGTCTGTTTGTCATTCATTCATTTTCTACCGCTTAGTCCCGTTAGACTGGAGCCTATCCCAGCAGCTTTGGGCCTGAGGCGGGGTACACCCTGGACAGTGGCCAGTTAGTCGCAGGGCTGACACTTAGAGACAGACAACCATTCACTCTCACATTCATTCTCTAGGGACACTTTAGAGTTGCCAATTAACCTATACATGCATGTCTTTGGACGGTGGGAGGAAGCTGGAGTACCCGGAGAGAACCCATGGTAACACGTGGAGGACATGCAGACTCCTCACAGAAAGACCGGAGTCGGCCGAGAATGTTTGTGTCGGTTGGGTTTTGAACTCGCGACCTTCTTGCTGTGAGGCAGGAGTGCTGTTTGTTATTCTTTATCTCACACGCATTAGTGATTTGATGCAATAGTGCAGAGTTTTGTGTTTCACTGATAATTAAAGTATTCCTCAAACATGACACCAGCATGTCAACCTGTCAATAAAATATTTTAAAGGTGATTTCTGTTAAGTTTTTTAGTTAACAGGTAAACCTTATGGAACACAATGATCAATACTGTTTGCAGTGTTGACACCAGATGCTGCCAAAGAATCAAGCAGTTATCTTGTAGAAAATATGTTGTAGGGAAAAGAAGGAATCTAGAAATGAGCATGTCTGACGTAGAGCAAGCGTAAAGATTTTAGTAGAAAAACAGGTGGCATCATGCAAACTTTGTCCAGTCATACGTCTAAAGGTAGTCTTCAGCAAAATTTAAATTGAACAGTATACCCTGACCTATTGGCCTGAGTCAGTGGGCCTGAGTGGTGTGTGGAGTGTTGATGTCACTGTTATGATGTATCCAGGTTAAGCATGAGAAGTGTGTTATGTTATATTGTAATTTTTAATTGAATATCTTCCTATATTTTCTGGCAGATCATGTGTCGCTGTACTACAGCTCTGGAGAACTCTGTCAAAGAAAAAATCTCAATGTTCTGCCATGTTGAACCAGAGCAGGTAAATTCCAAATGATCAGTTATTTATTATTTGAGGAAAAAAAGATAAAACTACTATCAACCACTCGGCAACATATTTGTCGGTCTCATCTCAGGTCATCTGTGTACACGATGTGTCGTCCATCTACAGAGTGCCATTACTGCTGGGGGACCAGGGCGTGGTGGGCTACCTGAGTCGGAGGCTCAACATGCCTATTGAGGCTAGGCCCAGGAAAATGCTCACTAAATGGAAGGAGATGTCTGACAGGTTAGTTATAAGTGTAGAGTAATGGAATATATAATATATTTGTCACATCATGAAAGCTTTCTTTCAAGGTCAAAAATTGGTTATTAGTTATTTATATCACAACTTTTTTGTCAAGAATAAAATGCTTTTTTAAAAACAGATCAAATTTTAAATTTTTTTAATCATTTACCGTGAGAGAAAGCAAAAGTCTTAAAATCATTATTGATTTTGGTGTTTTCAGCTGAAATATGTGTATTAATAGTTATATACAAAAAGAATTTTCAAAGACAAATTCACATTACATTCACAGGTCGGACAGACTGCTAGAGCAATGTTCTATAGCGCTAGTGGGGAAGTACACCAAATTCTCAGACTCCTATGCCTCTGTTATTAAGGCTCTGGAGCACTCTGCTTTGGCTATTAGCCACAAATTGGAAGTTAAGGTAAGAGCTGTGTTTGAGGAGAGCCTTTTGGTAAAATGTGCAGCAGTTGACTGTATATTTAATATATGTTATAAAAAATGCTCAGCGCATGATGTCCAAGGTTGTTTTTCATATTTTCAACCCCGTCTTTCTCCTTTAGTACATAGACTCTGCGTCTCTGGAGCCCAGCACTCTTCAAGAGGAACCTGTAAAATACCATGATGCCTGGCAGAAACTCTGCAGTGCTGAGTAAGTGAAAAGGCTTCATGTTTTTGAAGAATGGAAGCTTGATGTGAAATGAGTAATTATTTGGGATGTCTGTGCTTTGCTTCAGTGGCGTCCTGGTTCCTGGAGGTTTTGGTGTCAGAGGTACTGAAGGGAAGATTCAAGCCATCAGTTGGGCCAGGAAACAGAAGAAACCCTTCCTAGGTACACATTACAAAAGCTTGAAGTAAAAGCATCTGGACTCGGTTTTCAAGGTGAAGATGCTTTTACTTCAACCTTTTTTTTCAAGATGTCCTGGATGACTGAGAACCTTCACAGGCATTACAAAAGCTAGTGCATGTTTAGGAGACGTTTCCCAGTCGACATTTCTCACCTTGAGTAAAAGCTTTTGCCTGGTATAGGGCCTCTGTACAAAATCAAAATGTCTATTTACTTGTGATGTCCACAGCCCCAAATCACACAAACTTATTTTACCATGACCACTGATTGTTTTTTTTTATTAAGTTAATGCCTACTGTATTATTATTATTATTATATATAATTTTTTGATTAGGTTTTACAGATCAGACCCGCCATTCAGATTTTACTAGGTGTTGGTGTTCTATGTTTTGTTGGAAGTTCACTAAACATTATTTAAATCTTTCCAAGCAGACTAAAATGAACAGACACCCTCTACTTTAACAAAGAAAATGTAGGGCAGTGGAATATTTCCCGCTGGTGAATGCGGTTTTATAGGGGTGTTGGGCGCACCATTATATAGTATAGTGTCATGAAATGAGCTGTGTCTTTTTCTTTATCCTCATACAGGTGTGTGTCTGGGAATGCAGTTGGCTGTGTGTGAATTTGCCAGAAACACACTTGGCTGGGAAGGTAAAGCACTGCTTAATATTCACATTGGAGAATTGCATTATCATTATTTTTAAACACCACCCATCAGAGATAATCACACAAAATGCCAGCTTTTATCTGTACAAAATGAAGTTGCTATACTAATGTGGGGCGGCAGTAGCTCAGTGGTAGAGCGGCCGGCGGGTTCGATCCCTGCTTGAAACATCCCGCTCTCCCCCATATACTGTCGTTGTGTCCTTGGGCAAGACACTTAACCCACCTTGCCTCCAGTGGTGTTCCAGTTGTAACACCGGTGAATGAAAGCTTAATTTAAAGCGCTTTTGAGTGCCTACTAGGTGGAAAAGCAAACATTTTCTATTTGTTTTGCAGATGCAAACTCAACGGAATTTGATCCAGAATCCAAACACCCAGTGGTGAGCATTTACAAAAATTTTATTGCAGTAATTGCAGAATCGTCTTTTTAGTGGCTTAAATTAGGATTTGTTGATTGACAGGTGATTGATATGCCAGAACATAACCCAGGTCAAATGGGTGGTACCATGAGATTAGGGAAGAGACGGACCATCTTTAAGACCAACAACAGTGTAATACGTAAGAACTTGCATATACATGAAATTATTTTGTGTTGTATGCCTGTACAAAGATTTATTTATTTATTTTATTTTTTCAGGTAAGCTCTATGGAGATGCAGAGTATGTTGAAGAAAGGCACAGACATCGTTTTGAGGCAAGTTGTGAAAGTTTTTACTATACAGTATGATCTTGCTGACTTTTAAATTATTAATCTTTCTTGTTTTTATGCAGGTCAATCCAGAGCTGAAGAGGCACTTTGAGGATAAGGGCTTCCGTTTTGTAGGTCAAGATATTGAAGGGGAAAGAATGGAAGTCATAGAACTAGATGGTATATCTAGATTTGAATGTATCTTGAATAGCTACAAACGAGTTAGGTACATCTTAAACAAAAACAATTGTTCTTTCAGATCATCCCTATTTTGTTGGCGTGCAGTACCATCCAGAATTTACTTCCCGCCCCATAAAGCCATCACCTCCATACCTTGGATTACTGTTAGCAGCTGCAGGGAAGCTGCAAAGCTACTTGCAGAAGGGCTGTCGGCTTTCTCCACGGTAAATTAGTTTTAGTTTCAAGTTTACTGTAATGCTTTCTAGTCTTAACTTTATCAATTGTCCTGACAGTGACACATACAGTGACCAGAGTGGGAACAGCACACCAGATTTGGAAATTTCGGAATTGAAGTTACCAATTTCTAATGAATAAACTTGTAATCATCTAGACTTCAGGTTTGATTTGTGCTTAAGCTGTGTAATATGGACAGTGTTAATGAATGTTGTACTCTTAATCTTGTACCTGACCTTTTTATACCACGTCTAGACTGCACAGCATTTACCAATAAATGACCACAGGCCCTGACCAGCAAGTTTTTATTTCACGAGTTGAGTTAAAGATAGTGAATGCCCAGCTAACTAAATCAAAGTTGCTTGTGCATAAATTGCATAGTTCTATAGTGATGGGTTGTTCGCAAATGAGTTGGCTCTAAGACAGGGTTCGTACAAGGTGCTTAAAGTGCTTGAAGTACTTGAATTTGACTTTTTGAAATTTAAGTCCTGGAAAACCCTTGAAAACAGTCATATTAATGACGAGGTAATTGAAAAGTGCTTGAATTATTTAAAGGCAATATTTATGAATTTACAAAGCAATTTTGAAGTGTATATTTTTTTTTCTATAAAACAAAATTAACGCTCAAAATTAACGCCTCAGCCCATCCCCCTCCTTCTACCCGCCTTATACGTTAACTCGCTCGTTCTGACATCACTTACCTGGAGCACATTTACGAAATGGTAAAGAGTAAGACGAAGAAATGCCGGGGAAGTGTAAATTTAATCCAGCTTGGCTGGAAAAGGAACCATATAAAAAGTGGCTTCTTGAAGACCGTAAAAGTGTGCATCGTGCACATTGTAAAATATGCCGCAAATCCCCCGAGATTTCAAACATGGGCGAATCGGCACTGAAGAGTCACATGCAAGGGGAGCGTCATGTCAGTGCAGTTGCACGCACTGGACCACCATCAGTCCGAGAATATTTCACCCCAACAGTCACAGAGCAACACGGTGCACAGAGTACCGTGACTTTCATGTTCTCATACTTAGAGTTGCCACAGTCATTGAATACTTTAATGTGCTGTACCTTATTTGTACCATCTTGTTTAATTTTTATTCATCTATTTTCCTTTTTTAGAATTTAAAGTAAATAAAGTATATGTTTGATAAGTGAGACCTCTGATTGTAGTCCTTGAAAATCCCCAAAATAGTGCTTGAAAAGTCCTGGAAAGTCCTGGAATTTCATTATACAGTATCTGTACGAACCCTGCTAAGAGCCGGTTCTTTTAAGTAAACGTTGGAAGCCAGCTCACATATCTGAAGAGACGACTATTTAAAAATATAGCCTATAGTAACTAAATCATCTAATAATTTTTAATTTAAAATATATTTGTTCTCTGACTTCTATGTCTAGTCGCACACTTTTCAACTGTCAGTTTTTGTCAAGCATACACGTGTCAACCTATGGAGGGCTGAACGTGGGTGTGTGCACTTAATTTGCCAAAACCAAATCTCGAAGCCGGTTCGTCGCACAACTTTTACAGTATGTGAACTTGGCACCCAGTGATGAAAGCGTCAAGAAACTAGTGAGGCACCAGGAGCCAGCACTTAATATTTGTATTCACTCAGTCAAGACAACCCACAGCAATGCAGTCTAATGGACTTTGCTAAAGTCAATGTAGCAAAAAAAATGTTACCCACGTGTGCGTCTTTTTCCAGGAAGAGCCTGAGTAATACACACACACAGAAGAATAGAGACAGAAAACACATTTAAATACGTAAAAGTCTGGTTTAAGTTCTCAAAAATGTATTTAATGAGCAACATTAGTGATTTAAACATTAAAAATATAGGATTTACATGACTAAAATGAAATGGAACAGACTGGGTCAAACTGGGCCTTTCAGAACTCTCGCCTAATATTTATTGTACTAAAACCCCTTGAGTTTTATTCTGCTTCACATTATCAGTTTAAAACTTTGCAGGGATAATGTTAACATGTTTTATTTACAATTTATGAAGTACTGGAGGTGTGAATGCTGCATTCCAAAGAGTTACTCATCATAAAAGTTTTTTTCTTCAGGCGGAACTAAAAAAAAAAAAAATCATTTTAGCTGTGTGCCATCTTCATTTTCTCTTTATTAACACATTCATATGATAACACTTTTAACAAATCTCCACAATGTTCCTTTTACAATGACACCAAACTTATTCAAATACACCTTATGGTTGCTGAAATATAGCCATTTCTTTACTGGTATGCATTTTTCGAGAAGTGGTCTTGAAAATAGGCCTCGAGCTTAAGAGGTTAAGTTCAGAGCCGGATAGACGAGTCCCCACAGCTTTTCTTGTCTCCAAAACTCATCACGGATCTGAAATGCAGGGGAAAAAAATATTAATTTAGTATGCAGGACTATACAGTTAGAAGACATGCTGCAATATGGATGATCTCAGTCCCATATCCGCATGCTTCATCCAACAGTCACATAATAGAGGTCATCATGGATCAGAAAAAAAAATGAGCAAGTTATGCCACGTAACCTTACCTCAACTGGATCCTTGCAGGTATGCTGTCAGGGTCAACAAACCAGAAAACACTCCTAAGGAGAAAAAGATTTGTTAAAAATCACACAGTAGTGCGTTTAGCCGCAGCAGTTGTTGGACAGTTGAGTGGCTGCTGATGGCACAGAGGACCACAACAGTCAAAGACCACCCTATTTTCTTGCATGCACTTGGAAGACCAGCACTACAGGAATGCACAGGTCTTTAGGATAGCACGCGTCGTCTACTTACAGTCATGTCATTTGCTAGACCCAACAGGGTTGAATTAAGGCTTACCTTCATGCCAGGTGACAAGTTGGTTCGGCTAGGCAAAAATTTACCTAAGAAAAAAAAAAAAGCTGACATTAGCGCCATGTGTCCATTTCTTCTTTAGCAACTAGTTTAAGTAATAGTGGCTCAGTTAGAGTACATTAAAGTCTCATCAGATGTCAGTGAGGGCAAGTGTGTCATCAAAGCCAGAAACAGAAAGTCAGAACAGTACTTTGTTTTTTTACCTGTATATTGTTCCATGCTCATCAAGCCATAACTCAAGTTATGCCATCTTTAGACGTCATTTCCTGATAGCGCCTGCAGACAACACTTACATTTAATACATTTCCCCTCAAACACCAAACTGCAATCATATCAAGTTTAGTATCCTTTCCCATAATGTTGCTGAAACAGTTATTTTTAAACTGAACAGCGACCGTCGGTGAAAGTCTTTATTTCGGCATCCTGTTGACCGTTCACTGTTATCACAGAACATGAACGGCTTCGATAGGTGCCTGCTTAAGTCAACATTATATCCACTTGTACTTGCCTGTTTTCACAGACTCTCATTTCAGTCGCCTTTAGCACAACAGTTGGTAGAGTTCCTGGAGAGTCAGAAAATATTTGCAGTTACTTAAACATTCAGTTACAGCGGATATAGTATATAAACTATCTTCGGGATACTGGCATACTAAAAATCTTACGGCCACGTGGTCTTAGCGCAGCAGGCCATCACTAAGAAAAATAGCAGTTCAGACGAGTATTTTTACCGTTCGCCGTCATACGCTTTACTAATTAAAAGTAAATTGTGACATAACTATATTATTTGGCATAAGACTCCGTTTTGCTGGAGTTAGCTAGCATGGCCGTACAAGTTAGCAGCATGGTAAGCTCAGACATGCCGGAGTTACTTTGCTACTTCATCTGCACATACAACTTTCTCAATAACAACAAAGAAATGTCTAGGGAATTCAAATAACCTAAGCTTGCGCCTTACCGAACTTTGTGGTCCGTTCTTTGACCTCGCCTTACGGATAGCAGGAGGAAGAGAGCGTGGAAGTGGGCTGCGCGCTATTATATACCCCGGCGCTGTCCTACTCTTCTTTTATTGGCTCACTAGGCTCACGTGCTTAAAGGCTTTCTGGGATATGCAGTTTCAAGAAATTTCCGCGTTTATCTTATCACATGACAGCAATTATGATAGAATAAACTCCCATATTGAAATTTTACAATATTTAAATAATTCTCTACGTAAACAACCACGCATATGAGTATTTGTTTAGCACATAAGCATATTTAAAGCACTATTTAAGCTAACTTTCTTCAACTAAAGCCAATTTCAGAACCACGGACAGCAACTTGTTTCTGACCACTGATTTGGGGCCTGTACTTACGCTCCATTAGCTTACAATCATTGACGGTAGAAGGGCCCCTTCTACAGTCACTGCTTACAACAAAGGCGTAGCGAAGTAATTAGCAAAATATTACAAATACGTGACATTATTAGGGTAAGCAATGCATACGTCTCTTAATCATTTTAATGTGCTTGTCCCGTTGTCTACTAATACCTAGAAAGAAAGAAAAAACACAAAATGTTCCCAAATTAACCAACCAAAATCCCACAAGTCCAGTCCGACTTGTGGACTGGACAGTGGTCAGTGTTGGCTGAGGCCATTGCTATCTAGGCTCATTTCTCCGAGCGTTCATGACTTTTTATGCTAAATGTTTATTTTCCCCAGAAACAATGTCAAAATTTAGAAAATGACTTAGAAGTTCAAGTCACAGAAAAACCTATGTTTGTAGATAAATATACAACGTAGAGGCCTATTACCACATTTATCATTGTAGAATTGCGATGCCAAACCAACTATATTTTATTCTTACCTTCTTGGTGATGATTGGAGTTGACCTATTTGGGGTCAATATTATAATTAGCTTATATATAGCGCTTATAACACCAAAGAATGGACTTGAAATTGAATTGCTTATATACTGCACCCACCACCATTTTATCAGAACGTGGAAAGAATGCCTGATTATAACACGCAGCAAACGAAACATAACTCATTTATAAGCCAGACACTTTCATAAATAGATTTTCTCGGCTTAAAATATAAATAGGGGCTTAAATGTCTGTTCCCCGAGGTACAATGGTACAACTGGCCCCTTTGACTGGAGGTTTATAGTGGCCTGAAGTGGAGCATAGGTACAAGCGTCACGTGACCTCCCACGGTCTAGCTTCTTCCTGAGCAGAAGGCAGACTCAGAGCACGGCCGCAGCCTGGGCTCCATGTAAACACGCCGTTTTGGGGGTGCTTTGTTAGACGCACGCAGCGGTGGTGGTGTATCCCCTCACTAGTCATGCCATGGATATTTTGTGGCAATATCAGTTCAGGATCATTTTACTCGGGGATTCCACAGTGGGCAAATCGTCGTTGCTGAAGCGTTTCACGGACGGTATTTACAGTGATGTAGCGGATCCAACGGTCGGTGTGGATTTTTATGCCCGTTCGCTTGATATCGAACCCGGGGTGAAGATAAAGCTGCAGCTGTGGGATACTGCCGGACAGGAACGATTCAGGTAAGAAATGGGAATACATCCTTTAGTATATACGACTATTGTTTTTTTTCTACCTTGTCGAGCAGATTTGACGTTGAAAGGGCCTGGTTGAATTGAATTCCTACTGTCTTTAACAAAACACACTGAATTTAACGAAAGCTTGGTGACTGTGACGTGATTAAAGGAACAGTTGAGAAGCAGGTCAGAGCATTAGTACAGGCCCTGATCTTGTGATGTCCCGGCTTCTCTATGGGAAATCGTGTTGCATCATTGCATTCATTCACGGATGATGGACAGTCAGCCTCCTCATATTCAGGCCCCATTTGCCTTTACACTGAGATTCCACAGTCTCCTAGGCAACACGACTGCAACAGAAGGATGACAACTTTCCAAATGTTTTTTTCTTTTCTTCATTGGGCCTGTTGATTGTTCTTTTTCATGTGTGGCCTACTGTCAAAGCACTTGTCTGTCTGTTAGATCTCCTTGCCTTTTGAAATCTTTGCTTCTGTGGATGGTGTTTTCCCACAGGCTTCTCCAATTCATTTTTTCACTACTGTCTTAACTTGAAAATTTACACAGCCACCTATTCATGGGCATCAGTCACATGACTTTCTCCTGTTATGGACGCCATTTTGAGGCCATTTGACCATTCAAAAGATAGAACAGCAATGTTTTGAATTATCAATTGCTAGTTGTACATAACGTGAAAACCCATTCATATCTGCAATTTAGCCAAAAAAGAGACATCTGCAACCACAGACCATAACAGCCCCCATGGACCTATTGTTTACTGTCCACCTTTGTTAAGTGAATCACTTTAACAAGTGGTGAAGTGGTGAAAACTCTATTGGTGTCAGTAGGAGACAAAAAACTAATCTGCCTGAGTGGAAAAAATTAGCATGAAGAATTAACCTCTAATCCTAGTGCTTGTTTAATAAAAAAAAATCACAACATAAATTCTGCAGACAAATATTGTGGCAATAGGACATATAGTTTTAATTAAGGTATTAAATAACATTTTCTAGGCTCAAAGCTGCTGATCACCCGTGACCCCTAACAGGACTAAGCTGAAGAAAAAGATGAATGAATGAGTAACATTGGTTCAGATTGAATTGTGGCCTAAAAGTCGTTCAGCCCTAAAACTCTTTCATGGGGGTGGAATAGCCCTCTTAAAGGTACATTATGTAGTGCAGTGTAATATACAGTTGAACACACAGTGTGAAAGATTACCTCCTGTTCATGTTGCTACAGGTGCATTTATGCATGTTTCTTCTTTAAAGTTAATTTATCATTTGAGTTATTTCTACCTGTTTGTGGAAATCAGAATGTCCCTACAAACCTACTATTGTTTACAGAGAGTAGAAAGGAAGGGTTTGAGGGATATATCCAGTGATAACATCCGTACCGTTAAAGTCAAAGAACCATAAGCTGTGTTTCCACCTCACATTATGATACAGCCTTCGTTTTGGCTTTTAATTATATTTAAAATGTTCTGCTAGAGCTCATTGTTTTCTAAATACCCAGCTGTCCTAACGTCAGACAGACTTGTCAGAGGCAAAACTATCTTTATATTTTTTTATAGATTTTTTTTTTTGCATTTCTTCTTGTCTGTTCTTGACACCCCCTTTTATAAGATTAAGATAAGATAAGATAATCCTTTATTCGTCCCACAATGGAGAAATTTCTCTGTTCCAGCAGCAATTTTTACAGTATGTTATAAACATAAATACTATACATAATATACAGCATAATATATAATGTGTATATATACCTATATATATATATATATATATATATATATATATATATATATATATATATATATATATATATATATATATATATATATATATATATACAGCATATACAAAAACAAGTATTACAGTATAGTGATTGCACTAAAAACAACAACAACTAAAAACAACAACAACAAATTGCACATATTATTGCAGTGAGCATCATGGTGACTCGTTCACTGGGAGCAGCTCTGATTATAAAGTCTAATAGCAGCAAGTGAACTGGCATTCACTTTAATGATTGTTACAAAGAACTGAAGAATTTATTTGGACTTTAGAAAGTTGTGTCCTCAACTTATCTAAACTAGACTAGATAGAATTGTCTTGACTTGATTGGTGAGACAGCATATTTTTTTTCTGGACTCTTGCACTTACACTTTCATTTTTGTGCACAACAAACCAAGCCACTGTCCCCTTTTATGCTGCGTCCATTTGTGTGTTCCATAAGAAAGCCAACCAAACAAAAGTGGAAGGTGTCAGGTGAAATCAAAACCAAAAACCACGTGGCTAATTTGCATAGTATAAACACAAATCATAATCAGAATTACTTTTATTCATTCCCAAGGGGAAATTCTTTTTGTTACAAACATGCAACCGACCAGTGCAAGAATAGAAGTTTATTTTTAAAGTAGATATAACTTAACTATAAAAACTATAAACTATGATATCCCTAACAAACAATAAACAGTCTATTTACATATTCACATATTACATATTCACATGATGTACAGTTTACAAGTTTACAAGTGCACTTAATATTGTACAGCAGGCAGAATATTGCACAGTGACTCTACATAGGATTTACACTACAGAGTTCAGAGGTTTGATGGCGACTGGCAGGAATGAGTTCCTGTGTCTCTCGGTGGAGCAGCGTGGCAGTAACAGTCTATTGCTAAACAAGCTCCTGCAGCTGACCAGTACTTTGTGGAGCGGGTGGGAGGGAAAGTCCAGAATAGTCCTGATTTTGGATAGTCCTCCTCTCCGACACAACAGTCAGAGAGTCCAGCTCCTCCCCTACAACATGTCCAGCCTTCTTGATGATCTTGTCAAGTCTATTAGTGTCCCTCACACGCAGACTGCTGCCCCAGCAGACCACAGCGTACATGATGGCACTGGCCACCATAGACTCGTAGAACATCCTGAGCATAGTTCTGCAGATGTCAAAGGACCTCAGCCGCCTTAGAAAGTAGAGACGGCTCTGGCCCTTCTTTTAGAGTGTCCACGTTCTTGCCTCAGTCCAGTTTATTGTCCAAATACACACCCAAGTATTTGTACTCCTCCACCACGTCCACACTAACCCACTGGATAGAGATGGGGGTCACAGCAGCTTTAGTCATCCTCAGGTCCACCACCACTTCCTTAGTCTTTATCACATTGAGCTGGAGGTGGTTCTTCTCGCTCCAGGTGACAAAGTTATCCACAACAGTCCTGTACTCCTTCTCGTCACCACCGCTGATGCATCAAACCACTGCAGAGTCGTCAGAGAACTTCTGATGGTGGCAGGACTCTGTGCAGTAGTTGAAGTCTGTGGTGTAGAGGGTGAAGAGGAAAGGAGAGAGGACCCCTGCGGCACCCCGATGTTGCTGTGTCAGACACACAGCTCTGCAGCCGCACATACTGTGGTCTGCCAGTGAGGTAATCCACAATCCACGACATCAGGGGGGTATCTACCTGCATCACTGCCAACTTTTCAGCCAGCGGCCTCAAAGAACATGATGCTCACTGTGGTGGCCGGTTTGTCCAGGTGGGCATAGACTCTGTGGAGCAGGTAGATGATGGCGTCGTCCACACCGAGGTGGTGCTGATAGGCGGACTGGAGTGGGTCCTTTAGATGCTGCACCATGGGTCGCAGCTGCTCCAGGATGAGTTGCTCCAGAGTCTTCATGGCGTGGGAGGTCAGTGCCATGGGCCTGTAGTCCTTGGGGTCGCTGGGACACTGTGTCTTCGGGACCGGAACGAGGCACGACGTCTTCCACACCAGAGGGACTCTCTGGAGACTCAGGCTCAGGTTGAAGATCTTGTGCAGAACTCCGCTGAGCTGGGGGACACAAGCTTTCAGGACTCTGGGGCTCACGCCATCAGGGCCTGCAGCTTTTCCTGCTGAGTCTCTGCAGTTGTTTCCTCACTGGTTCAGCAGTGAAAGTCAGTGTGGAGGTGTCGGGAGGGGGAGGGGTGCCGGTGATTAGTGTGAAGGGGTCAGACGGGTTTGGGGGCATGGTGTGAGCGGGGCCATCTTGCAGATGAGTGGGGGGAGGGAGGGAGATAGGAGAGGCTGCCGCTCTGCTGTGGAGACAGGAGTGATCAGAGACCGCATAACATTTGAAGAACCTGTTAAACACATTGGCCTTGTCCACACTGCCCTCAATGCCTCCACCACTGGTTGGCTTGTATCCAGTGATGGTCTTCATGCAACTCCAGACTTCCCTCATGTTGTTCTGCTGGAGCTTCCACTCAAGCTTCCTCTCATGCTTCTTCCTGGCCAGCTTCATCTGCACTCTCAGGTCCCTCTGCGTAGCTCGCACCGCCTCCCTGTTACCCGCACTGAACGCCTTATTTTTGTTGAGTGTGATTTTAATGTCCTTCGTAATCCATGGCTTGTTGTTTGGGTAACAGCTCACGGTCCTGGCTGGGATAATGTTGTCCTCACAGAAGTTGATGTAGCTGGTGATGCACTCAGTAAGCCCATCTATGTCCTCTCCGTGGGGTTCAGTGAGTACCTGCCAGTCTGTCAACTCAAAACAGTTCTGTAGTGTCTCCAGTGTCTCGTCAGTCCATCTTCTCACTGTCCTTGTACTCGGGGGCTGACGTTTCACTAGAGGCACATAGGAGGTGGTGAGGTGCACCAGGTTGTGATCAGACCTGCCCAGCGGGGAAGGGGGCTGAGCTGTATGCATCCCGAACATTTGCATAAAGCAGGTCTATTGTTCTTCCCTCTCTGGTGGGGCAATCCACAAACTGTTTGAAAGTGGAGAGAGTCTTGTCCAAACTCACGTGATTAAAGTCTTCAGAGATGGCAATGAAAGCATTGAGATGAGCGGTCTGAATCTGGGCTATTGCAAAGTGAATAGTGCCGCAGGCGCTGTGGGGGTTGGCAGATGGGGGCACATAAACAGCCACGAAGATAACGTGTGAAAACTCAAATGCGTGTAAACAGACAGCTTTAGTGCAAGCACTGCTACATGTAAACCACTTCACACCAGCCATGCAGGCACAACATTTTTAAGAACGAGGCTAGATGTGAAAATGACAGAAATATCCCGCAAAGGAAAGTGGGCATCTGAATCCTTGGGAACTATCACATGTCATTTATTACTTGCGGCAGTAGCTCAGTGGGTAGAGTGGTCGCCTTTCAACCGGAAGGTAGGCGGTTTGATTCCCACTCTCCCCACAGTTCATACTGTCGTTGTGTCCTTGGGCAAGACACTTAACCCACCTTGCCTCCAGTGACTGTAACACTGGTAATTACATTAGAACAATGTAAGTCACTTTGGATAAAAGTGTCAGCTAAATGAATAAATCTAAATGATATAGTCAACAAAAAAAAATCTGTTTTTCATAAGTTCTCTCATTTTTCTTGTCAGTCATGGTTGTGTGCTTTGACTAAGTCAACAAAGCACACATTTTATATGCTAATATAAAAGTATCTGATGGCTAAATTTTCTGCACTAAGTGACTTATAAATCAGAGACTGGGTATGCAGTGTTAGCATATTATGAGTTGTGACCTAAGGACCAGTGACCAAATATTGCTATATTACACCGCAGGATAGTTTTTGTCTTTTGAAGTTTTATATAAAGAGAAGTTATAACCCAGAAAACCTTTGTAACCTTGTTAATCCTTCTTGCCTTTAGGTCCATCACTACATCATACTACCGTAACTCAGTCGGTGGCTTGCTAGTCTTCGACCTCACCAACCGCAAGACCTTTGAGCATGTGAGGGACTGGCACAAGGAGGTGAGTGAGCACATCCTGCCCCACCACATGGTCTACATCCTCATCGGCCACAAGAGCGACCTCAACAAGGACCGCAAAGTGAGTCGCGACGAGGCTGAGCAGCTGGCGGCAGACCTGGGCATCCGCTACGTGGAGACCTCAGCCAAGTGCAACAGCAACGTGGACCGGGCCTTTGAGCTGCTCACCAAGGACATCTACGAGCTGATGAAGATGGGCGAGATTGTCACCCGTGACGGATGGGACGGGGTCAAAAGCGGTCTGACCGCCAAGGTTCTCTACCCGGCAGATGATGAAGACGAAATAGCGACCGCGGTTCCTGATAAAGGCTGCCACTGCTGACTTCGACGCCTGTGTCCACACTTTCACTTCCTCTCACAACCTGCCATTCAAACAGACTCACTCGGGCTCAGTGTTGTGTTTAGGATCACCTCCATCATCACCCCTCACTATGTGCTTTGTGGCTTCAAAAAACCAATGGGATATTCCTAATAGAGGAACATCCTGTTTTGTCTCCAAATGTGGCATAGCATGTTCAACCATGTTAGGTTTCAAAAGAGGGGATTAGACCTGTCTTCGATTGTAGCCACCTCCATTTACATTTCCTGGAGCTAATGGACTAATTACAGAAAGTATATGGAATATTGCTGTGGGTTTATGTAATGCTTTGCCTGCGAATCTCTCGTGACTGTACCTCTGTAAATATTTGTGAAATCTATTAAGTCGAAAGCTAAAAAGGTCACCAAAAGCTATTTGATGTGGACAGAGACAGTGCAGTCTAATTTAAGTGTCACAATGTTAATGCTTCTTCAGTCTGAGCTGTATGTGCACTTGCGCCAAAATGACTCATTTTGTGAATAGATAACTGAGAACAAAAATGTAGGTAAGATGTATACAGTAAGATAGACTTTAAGGTATTTGAATCATAGAGGTAGATATCCATCTTTATTAATCCCACTATGGGTAAAACATAGCAATGTCCTGAAGGCAACAAAAAAAATTCACATTTTAGGACATGTCCACATGAAACAAGAATTGTATTGTCCTTCTGGAGAATCTGTTTGTTACAGAAAGAGGTCAGGTCCCTCGGCGGCACTCCTTTGATTTTAGAACTGATTTTAACTGTTCTTGTTGTGTCAGGTTATTAAACCAACATATAAAAGAAAAACACAGGAGGCTCTCAATAAAAGACTGATAAAAACAAAGAATGGTGGGACTGATTTGATGAAAGTAACCCCTGAAGAGGCTTGTGTCTCCAGAAGAGCAATGGCAGTTGTCCAAAGTGATATAAAAAATGTTTCTGTAGAGCTACAGTATAAGTAATATTTGAACCAAACCTTAAAAAATATTTGAACCAAACCTTAAAAACTTGCCATTAACTAGAGCTAGAACTAGAGAGTAAATACAGAATAAAAAAGTGGTTTCTGGTTTATTTGCTGCATTTCAAACTCAATTCAAAAACCTTTCATGTTACAAGTTATGCTTATTTTATGCACTGTTGATACAAAACCGGAAACAGCTGTTGCTCATAAATGCTAGCTTTATTTTCAAAAACATTACTACATTTAGTATGCTCTCCTTTTGGCATTAGGCTGTTTGTCACAAGAAGACATACATAAACAAGTTTCTTTTCAGTAAGGATTCTGTTTCATTCAATCAACCAACTTGGTGTATAACTCTACCTTTTAGTAACCGTTCTACACTCGTTTTGGACCATTGAAACTGACATGTCCTGACCCGAACTATGTACTAAACTGCTTACACTTATTCCCTGAACACTTTATCAAATATGTGCCAAATCATTGCTCGGTCTCCAAGCAGAATATTCAAAGAAAGTAATTTAATTGAATTGGAGCTACTTTAAAAATTGTACTTAAAAGTTTGTATACATCTTAGAAACTATTTTTGATTCACTGAGAAAACAGAATTAGTTAGTTCAAACTATGTTTTTAGAAGTTATTTTAAGTAACTGGGAGTGTTTCCTGTATTTAATTCTCTTAACAAAACTTTTTTATTTGTCTCCTGATGCATTCTAAATACATTTTAAATCACTGTATGGGTTTGTGATTTATGAAATTAGCCAGAGCATATACTGTGGCTCTGTTCCTGGTTCACAAACATGGGATGCATTAACAACAGAAGTATTTTTGGATTAACTAACTTGTGACAACGAACGGAATGCATTTATTCTCACCAGAAACTCACTTGATGGACTTGAAGAAAAACCACTGAAGCAATTCATCATGTCTACTGAAGTGTCAGGCAAACATTCATATTGAATTATATCTTGGGAAACATAAATGTAACATTCAACTTCGACAGGGTTGGTGTAAACATATGTACAGTGCAGTCTATGAGAAACTTAAATCACCTCAATTCATCTTACAATGCAACAATATATGTAAATGTAAGACACAGCCTCAGTGATGTAGTGTAAGGGACTCTATGTATATAAAATGAGTTAATACATCGCCACTCATTACAAAATACTACCAACTAACTATAAAAGAGAATTATTATTTTTTGCTCATACAATAGACTTACAGGACATTGCCTTGGAGATTACCTCCCATCATCTCACTATTCACCAGCATCTTATTGTTTACACTTCAACCTTGGCTACAGTGATTTATGTTTTAGATAAGTTATTGTTAACAAACTCAAAATAGTTGAATCTGTGGGATAATCCTGTACAAATCTTTAGAGTAATTCTATGCTAAAAAATGTAAACTAAAGCTTATGCACCATCCCTTTACATTGTATGCTTCCCTGAGTCTCATTATGTTTTGATTGGTTGACCGACAATCTATTGTGACTGCAGAAATGTGTTTCATTACTTTGTATCTCATTCAAACAGGGTAAAATATTGTAAGTGTCACACGTTTTCCTGAATCATTTAACGGCCCTGAGTAAAGAAAGCAGAGTTCAGTTGGAATAAAATTACATTTCCTGTTGTTCCATTAGTAGATATGTAATAATAATGAATAGGTAAAAACATAACAACTTAGCATACACATCACAGATATTGTATGTGTGAGCGATGTGTATTTTGGGTAATGACGATAACAGCAATTATCTTAACTCAATGTTCTACACATAGCTCTGTATTGATCAAACCAACTGACTGAGACCAAGCTGCTTCATCTTCACAGCTTTACAGAATAAATATTATTTATTTTATAAATTAGGTTTTAGGGAATTGCATTTTATTTATTGTGATTTTAATGATTGGTTTAAATAAAAATAAAATAGATGTTCAATTTAATATTGTCTGGACCTTTTGTCTGTTTGGTGTCCTCTGGTGGCAGTTTGAAAAAAGCCATGACCTATTTTAAATAGATATGAGAAAATACATTAAAATACAACTTTAAAAATGGATACGTGCAACTATTTAGTATTTCATTGCCAGATAATATTTTTTGGTTTAATAAAAAAATTGTAATCTAGATATTCCCATAATCACTGAACACAACAGTCACCGACCAATGAGAGTCCAGAAAAGTATGTTTCCCCCCTCCTTATTTACCCATCATGCTTTTCGAGCGCTAAACATTGGAATGAATAAATCTTTTTTTTCAAATAAATGACAGATCCGTACATTTAACGACTTAATGTTTTCTAATCTACGTTCACAAATGCAAACTGTTTCACCACATTGATGGGCAAAATAAGTCTTAGTGACTTTACCCAACTGTGTGCGCAACCCTGACCGAGGAACATGTGGCCTCTGTTAACTATGTGTCGTGTTCAAGTATCACGTTAAAAAGGGTTTCTGCTGTGAATAGCACATGGAGGATGGTTAACCCCATTGTCCGTGCGGAATCGCTATCAAGAGATTTCGGAAGCACAATTTTTACACTCGGGGCTGCTAGTGATCGATATTCCTGGCGCCCTAACTTACATGTCCAAGTAAAATTTATTAAGAAGAATAGAGATTAGAATATTTCCGGTCATAAAGGATCTCACACACTCCATCTAATTTTATCGGGTTAAATCTCAGAGAAGTAATTCATAGCCGTACCAAAAATTTAATTATCGCATTTAATCATACATTAAACTTAGTGTGTTTTTAAAGGAAATTGCAATGTAAACCTAGGTTACAGATCGTATCAGCGTTTTCACTCTTTTACTTCTATACAATAATGTACATAACGATTTCAAACTACATTCAAACAATGTGGTACAACAAAAATGTTCTTTCAACCATCAATAAAATCTTTAAAAATAGTTAAAAGTTAGATTTTAGCACGATTTACAGAAGCGTGAAAACCAGCTGCTGTTCAGCAGGAAGTAAAGCCGTACACGCTGTGTGCGCATGCGCTTAAGCTTCTCCCAATCTAGGGATGTGTTTCACTTCATAAACGGTAAGGGTTGAATTTATCTTATTCTGGTTTTATAAATGTGCTACGTGGTAAATTATTATGCCGCTCTGACCATTTAAACGCAAGGTTTAGCCTGTTTCGGCAGTATTTTACCCAGAGCCTCTCAGTCAGGCTCGTCCAGAATGGAGGGGCAACGCCGTCGCCGTGCCGTTGTTTGCCGTACGTGCCGCCGCACAGGGAGACGTCATTTTGAGGGGGAGCGGAGAGTTAAAATGCAGAGTTACGAAGGGACGTACGGTTCATAGACAAGCGGCACGTAACCGTCACACTCTTAATGCAATGCTATACCCGCCTTGGACACTATAGTTGACAGTATTTTCTATATTTTTACACCGCTAGTTACGCCCTTGCATTAGCCATAATGGCTACCGTCAAAGCTAGGTTGAGCGGCAATACATCCCAGCGAGGAAAAGCTGACAGCTGCCTTTGGCGGCAACGATGCCCCACTTTATTATAAAAATAATAGGCGTGAGAAACCTTACTGTATTCATGCAGGCCCAAAAATATATATTTGAAATGTGTTCAGCCAACATCATAGTACTCAATACTAATAAAAATATCCTATCAACATTACTTCAATTTAATAAACTTTATAAATTACTTTTTTTTTAACTCGGGGTAAACATACAATGTGTTATTTATTTTTCGAAACTTCACACATGTTTTGTTATAGTAATTTAAGAAGTCACTTCATATGTTACGTTATTGAAATAGAATTTAAGTAAATAATGTGTGTGATTCACTGAATTTGTGCTTTTGGTTTAGTGCATACAATAGCATTTGTAGACCATATAATTCTTCTGTTTTGAGTAACATTATTAAAATGTATTTCTGTGGGAGTAAGTAGTTAGTAGAATTTAGCTAGAATTTCAAAAAATGTATTCCTCTCTATATTTATTGTTGTTGTTTCATTTCCTCACACATTGGCTTCTCTTTCACAGATGATTTAATAGCCTGAAAAGAGGTTACAGAAGTGCTCCCCCCCTTCTAGGAGACTGTTATGGCAACCCCTGATGAGGTTACTGTGCCCATGGGGGAGGTGGTCATGGTAAAGGCTACAGAAGGCGACCTTGATGACCCCAATAAGACTCAGGTCATTCTCCAACTACAGCAAATTACTGGGTATGTACTTAAAGCTGTTCAGTAACATTATCATATTGAGATGCTTCTTACTTTAAAGGTGTGTTTGCTCTTGTTTTTAGAGATGAGTCAAGTGAAACAAACGCAGCTGTCATGGCTGTTGAAGCTCATCCAGGTAAGAGATGTACTCGCATATAAAAGTAGTGCATGGTGAAGGGTTTATGCAAAAGGACATAAAACAATGCTATGTCTAACTTAAATTAAAAAAATATTAATTTAGTGAATATAGTATATTACTGATGTTACATACTTCCCAGGTAAAAATATTATTGTGATGTTTTCAGAACAAGTAGAAGGAGAGGATGTGGACATTGGCTGCGCCATCACATGCGGCGACTGTAAAGCTGTGTTACTTTTGAAGAAGTTTGTTTGTCCAGGAATTAACGTGAAGTGTGTGAAGGTATGTTTTTTGGCAGTTTTAAATTCACGTAACAGAAATTACACAAATTAAGTTCCACTAAAACCGCATATTTACTAAACTAACAAATAGTACATGCTTAATTCTGCTACATTTAATTACTATACACACCATATTATCACATTAACTCACTAGCTTAATCTATCAGTGGTTTACATGCATTTTAATGGCAGATTCTTTAAGATATATTGAGTTTAGTTGAAAATGTCTGCTTCTTTCTTAATAAGTTTGAAGAGCAACTCATCAGCCCCAAACAGTTTGTGCACCTCTCTGGGAAAGCCACTTTAAAGGATTGGAAGAGAGCCATCCGGATGAATGGAGTCATGCTAAGGTGGGGTCCAGGTCCAGTTTTTGTATAGCCTTTAGAGAAACGTTTAGCAATTAGTAAAACTACGTCAACATAGGGTTACTAAAATGTGTAAACTGTTTTTTTAAACAATGTGTAGATTTTGTAACTGACTTTTGGATAAATTTGTCATGTATATGCCATTAAGTCAATGAGATAATTTATTAAGAATAGATTATTCATCCCCCTTTTTTTTCTTTTTACAAATGTTGCACAGAACAATTGATCGTACAAGAAACGGACCTTGAAAATAGAATCTATATAATAAGTATGCAGTATGAACTCAAATAATAAAGCTGCCGGGAGAAAGTTTAATATCTAATCACTCCTTTAGGTGACCTTATTCTACATTTTGCAGTAAAAACTGGAAAAGTTCAAGTGATGGCTATACAGTACATGTACTCTGTGTAAAAAATAGAAAGAATTAAAGTGGGCTTTTCAAAGTGAGTGAGAATTTGTATTTTATATTGTGCTGTTTTTTGCTATTTCATACAATAGTTCATTGCTATTTATATTATGTTGTACACAAAATGGTTAATTTTTAATATAAAAGAAAACTATTTTGTGTAGGACTCAAAGAATGTCCATTTTTTTAGATCACACTTTGTTCTTTGTCCTATTTGGTTGGCCCAGTTAGCGGAGATATATTCAGTCTGATGCTGACATGCTGCTATACTGCCAGCTTTCTGAACTGTGACCACACTACCTGTCATCTACTGAGGGCAATACAATCTACAACTCGGAAACCCACTTTCACTAAAGTTTTAAAAGTTCTGTTTGCACTGTAGCATAAAACATAATCAAACGTTCAACATAATTAAGCAAATGATGCTGTGTACCCAATCCTCAC
Source organism: Perccottus glenii (assembly GCA_024416835.2). NCBI lineage: Eukaryota > Metazoa > Chordata > Actinopteri > Gobiiformes > Odontobutidae > Perccottus > Perccottus glenii. The sequence continues at coordinate 19,310,433 of CM044562.2, read as the reverse complement.
TAATTGTATTTTTTATCTGTTCAGAAAAATGATGGATTCGGGCCAGCTTGACTTCTACCAGCACAGCACACTCTGCACCAACACGTGTCGAAGCACCAAGTTTGACCTTTTAATCAACAATACGCGGTTCCCACCTGATGGCACTGGGCTCTCCACACCCACATCCTCTCAAGGTAACATCATCACACACGTCAGCCTTGTTAGAAATCTCATCTCAGCAAATGGGGACATACACTGTTAGAAGCAAAAGTGTGGCGCATGAACCATCTTTCCCACAGCCATATAAAAACACTGACAATTATGCAATCAACTTTTTCTATCTCTTCTTTTGTTTATTTAAAAAAATTTACATACAGGCCATTATCAGAGTCATGTATTATTAGGAAGAATCAAAGCTTAGAATATTGAATTTTGAAATATTTCTCAATATAAAAATTTTGTTTAAGTGGTCAAGTCCAGTTTGTTTTAGCTCACAAAATGCCTCAACTAGTTTGAAGATTTAGCTAATGCAATAGATTAGTGTACAAGGGTTTCTCACTGGAGATTGGGACCCCTTGAAAGTGCCTACATTTTAAAGTTGTGTTCAAAGTCAGAACTTTTCAAATGTGCTCAACAAAGCTTAAAAAAAACATCTATCTGTTTGAAGAGTTAAAGTGTCAGTAAAAGCAAAAGTAGCAGAGCCGAAACGCTGAAGATTAATACTTTAAAATATGTATTGGCAAGGCAATTTTATGTATATAGCACAATTCATACACTGGATAATTCAAAGTGCTTTACAGAAATAAAAAAAAACAATTTAAAGCACACAGACAAGAGTTACAGTAAGAAACATAAGTAAAATACAGAATGAAAAAATTAAAAGACAAAGACTGCAGATAAAAAGTACTTTCAGTTGTCTTTACTGAATGTATATATGGGCTAATATTTGTGCCACTAGAAACTGAAACTGAATATCTTGTATTTGAATTGCTCAAAGTGCTCAAACTTAATCTGAATTGCTCAAGTTAAATAAATGCTTTTTAAAAACTGAATTTAAAGAGCGTAATCAAACCAAATGCATTAGTTTAAATAAACTGCAGTAAATTGAAAATTAATTAATATTTTGAAATTGAATTAATTTGCTTTGGAACTTTCCCAAGTTGAAAATTCTGTTCTACATTTTCTTCAGTTTCAGCTCTTTTCTGAGCCGCACATCCGGGTCTTGGAGAGAGCCTTAGGTATCTGTGGTACTGTGATGTGTAGCTACAGTTAGCCTACATTAGGTGGACTATATCAGGGCAGGTGAATGTGCCTCACCCGTTGTCACTGGAGCTGACAAAAGCGATGGGCAGGTACAAGGTAAAAAGAAACAAAGTAGCATTCTGTTATCATTGGATTTGTCTATCTTTGGAGAAAACATTTAACGCTCCTTAACATTTATTTTCTTAAATTTGACCAAAGCTAAAAATATAGACACATAGACAAGAATGTGTCCCTGCAGGGCTACCATAAGATGTGGAATTGCAATCTATCTGTAACCTTGCTACCAGATTCTAAAACTACTGCACTTTTGATAAATTAGTGCTTAAACCTTTTGACTTTGAAACATACGTAAATTAATGAATAATAGTAAATACCATATGACAAATTTAGCTGAAAATAAATGCCTTTAACTGTGTTTAAATTGCAGCTCAGGCAGTTTTAGGTAACGGAGGCACTGGGGCAGATGGGCAAAGCGAGGGTCTAAGTGCGAAGGTGGACTGGACCTCAGGCTCTCTGGACTCTGCGGGAGACAGAGAGAAATTCAGTGAGATCTCAGGTGGGTCAGAACGCTCATTTCTCACACTTTGTAAACCCAGAAACTAAACTAGGCGTCAGGGTCTCAGTCCAAAATCCTTGACTGTGTTTTCAGTGTGTGTGTGTTTGTGTCTGTGCCGACAGAGGATACGCTAAACTTCTGGAAGGGCATTGCTGACGTAGGTTTGCTGGGCGAAGTTGTGACCAATATCAGCAGCGAGCTGCTAGCGCTGCTCAATGGTGTGCATCAGCGCAGTGAGCCGGGCACCTTACAGGACACAGGTACACAACTACACTTGGATTCAGTTTCCACCAAGCTCTACAGTTGGTATGGTCTTCCATCCTTTTTAAAATAAATGTCCAACCAGTGCCTTAAACTCATACTGTTTCCAAATAGACCTGGTTTAGACATGGTTTTGCCTGAATTTAGTCATTTGGTTTAGTCCTGATTCGATGATCACAGCCAGTAGAAGTTACTCCAGAGTCTTTTGTTTTCTTTGTAATCCATTTGATGTTTTAATATATCACAGGTCACATTGTTCTCCAAATATTTAACATAGTTATTGCATGTTTTCCCAATATTGTATATCACTACTGTGTATGACTTCAAACAATGGAAAGAAAGAACAAATTTAGCTGCTTTTTTATGCTCTTGAATACAATCCCCAATAATGTGTAATAAAGTGGTGTAAAGCAGGCTGAATTTGTTCCTCCTTCCCGAGTGAGTGACCCTGTGCTTGATTGCCGCACTGATCTCAGATTCCTGTCTGGTAGAGGTGGCTGTGCTCAGTAACCTCGCCCAAGTGTTCGGCCTACTGGACACGGTAAAGACCATCCTGGAGCGGAGGAGGCAGCAGATTGATCCCAGCCAGGAGGAAATGCTCAGTGTCCTCAGCAGTGAGTAGAATAAGAACCAGTACACTAGGGAATGTTTTTAGATGATATAGCCAAGGACGTGTTATGTTTTTAAGGTGGCTTGTGTAAATAACTTTTAATATGCAATTGAACAAAGTGGAAAAAAAAGTCAAGTCCATGTTTTGAATAGAGTATAATTGCTTCAGAAATACTCTTTCCATCTAGTTTTCTGGTAAAAGTAGACCTTGAAGCGCCAATGAACAAAGTGAAAGGAGCCATTAGTTCCAATCCTAACAGCCCAAAGCAGACAAATTAAGCAATGCTGGAGAAGAAATCCATTCATATTGGGGTCTCATTCATTTTCATTCATTTTGTGCCTTTATAATTATATATTATATTCTATTTTATATTTATAATATTGTAATTGTTAACTAAAATCACCTGTTTATGTTTTGTTAAATGAATGCACAGTAGCACTATAATTTGGTCACACATTTAAAGCAACAAATAGTGGCTTTGTTCAATCTACAGTTTTGTTAATTTCTTATTAGCCTATGTTTCAGTTTATTTTTATCTTAACGTTGTGATTTTTTATGAACAAAAGTAAGTTTAATTTTTAAAGTGACCTCATCATCTGTCCTATTTCTACTGAGACAACAGCATGTCCCAGTAGGGCTACCATAGAAGTTCTAAGGAGTGGGACAGAAATTTTAATTCCACCCCAGTGTTTAGAAAAGTAAAATAAAGCTAGACTCAATAATTAATGTCAATAGCAGACTGTGTGGGTCAGTGTGTGTTTAACTGAAAAGATTAAATGGCACTCTATTGAGTAAAAGTTTTGAAAGTGGAGCTGACATTTTGTAGCTCAAGCGTGCCTGCAATATCGAATGAATATCAATAACAAATATCAATATGTGGATGTGTTCTGAATGTTCTCATTCCGTATTCAGGTTTGGAAATGCAGTTGGAGGATCAGAAGAAGCAGCAGCAGATGCGAGCGCTCCTGTCCTGCCCGCAGCCGACCAAAAACAAAACCCCCACCAAGCGACCGACCAAACGGCCTAGACTTCAGCGGCCCGCCTCCACCACCACGCTCCTGACCTCACCCCAGCAGCCCGGCCTACAGCCCCAGCAGTTCACCCTGCTGTCCCCCATCTCCCTAACCTCCGTGGGCCAGCCGCTGACCATGGCCGGACTGCCCATAGCCTCATTGGCCCAGTCCTCAAACACAGTCACCCTGCTGCCCGCCGGATCTCAGTTCTTCACCCGCTACATGATGGCAGGGGACGGGAAGGCAGATACTATTACGTTGCACTCCTCGGGGCTAACTCTGGTGGGTACTGTTTTTGTTGTTGTGTACTGTTTTCTTTGTTTAAGTTTATGGTGATATAGGACCACTGTTTTGTACCAATCATCATAATGTTAATTTTAAACCTAAATATAAGTTTTCTATATGTATAATATATGTCAAATGTTTTTTTTTTCACCCCTGACATAGTGGCTTTCATTTGATAACTGTTGCCATGGTGCTATTAATAATTAGATAAGGTCTTCTTAGCTGATCAGAGTTGACTGATATAACTACAACCCTGTTTTCTGAAACTGGAAACAAGATGGGACTGGTCAGAGTAACACTAAGTTCACATTTAAACTCTTGATTTGGTTCAACCTGCTTTATCAAACTGGTCATTTTATCAATAGGCCTGAGCAAAGAGTCTAACTCAGACCTCTCGGTATCCCAAGCCTTTTATTACTGGAAAGGTGACATTCCCTTGGTCTCCCCTTCCCTTGGTCTTGCATGAATCAAAGCGAGACAAAAACAAACAACAGAAAAGTTAGCCAGCAGCTTAAAAGCAAAAGTGCATTTTCTGTTCCTTTTCACTTGAGCAATGACCACCTTTGTCTTTTTATTTACCTTCCTCATTGAAGGAAACACTGCACCTGGTTAAACTCCAGTCCAACTACACAACTCCACTTTTTACCCCATTATCTAGGGTTTTTTGCCTGACTAACGTGAATAATTTAAATGTGACAGATGATTACTTATTTTTTAAAATGCAGTTTTAGCCAGACAGAAACAATTTTGTCACATAAGTGTGTCATGTTGTGTTAGTATGCTAGCATGTGCATGATAAATGGAATTATACTATGAAAATGATTGTGATTGTGAATGCAGGACTCAAGCCAGCTGGGGACAATGATGAACCCCGTGGAGCTGGTCCAACTGAGCCAGCAGGGCGGCAGCACCGAGATGGTGCCCATCGAGGGTCAGGTTGTGGTCCAACAAGAGGGCGAGGTGGAGGCGGGCCAGGAGCACACAGTCATCGAGATCAACCCGGCAGCGGGGGATCAGGCCATGGGCGTCATGGAGCTGCAGCTGACTGGAGAGGCCGCCAAAGACGCCATGGTGGTGCAGAGCGGGATGGAGGTCGCCATGGCTGCGGAGGGGGTGGAGACACAGTGCCAAACGCAAGAGGCGCAGACTGAAGGGACCCAGGGGCTGCAGTTGGACGCCAACGGACAGTTACGGAGCGTCCAGATAGTGGTAATAGAATAGAATACTCAGGACAGGTCAAAATGAGACTCTTTTATCGTCGAGTGCAGGTACGGACTGCTTCTATTGTAAATACACAGAAAGTCGGAGTCCACAAATTGACTTGGCATCAGACCGAGTGCTAGGGTAGCCATTTTCCCTCTTTTGGTGTGTTAGTAAATGTTCCTCTCAACTTTTATCCTTTGTATAGAAAGCAGAGAGCAGACATTTATAGTGTATGCTTCTCTTAGTTTTGTAATGGAAAGAGCATTCTGGTTTAGTACAACGTCACTCAGTTTATCACAATATGATCCAGTTTAAGAACAGTTGGCATAATGAAATAAGGACCAAAGTTGTATTTAACTGGGATTATCCGTTAGGCCTCTCTGAAAACTCTGAGGACACAAGAATGCACTATTGCTGTCTACATGCAAGGTTCAGTGGTGCTGATCAGTTCACATCATCACATGTATAAGCATCATTTCCACCAAGCAGGTAGGTTCAGGAAGGCAACAACCCCTGATTCCGGCTCTTTTAGATTGGAGGTTAATAGTGACAACATTTGAGCGCTTCATAATTTGTATTTCTGTATGTAGGTATTAAGCCGTTTTGGAAACAATCTTCCAAAATGCTGGTGTCACACAACAAATAAACAAAAAGTCCATCAGGCAATGCTCACTAATCAAGCATAGACAACAAATGTGGTTTCATTGCCGTCTAAAAGTTAAATTACGCAGATACATTGCAGCATTTTGTGGCATACGGCAAGTAAAGACGAGCTTTGTCCCCATTTCTATTCCAGTTTTCACCTTGGTGAGGAGGTGGCCCGATCTACAGACTGCAGTGTGTTTTGCTCCACTTTAAAGACTTGTTCAAGTATCTTGGTCCTCCAAAGGAAAGATGCGGAAAAGGAAGGTTTCTACTGAGTGGTCCGGTACAGGTCGGGTGAGTGCGGCACAGTTTAGTACGGGTAACTATTGAAAAAGGCTTACATTTCCACTGTGCTGTGTACAGGAGGGTGGCATTTTTCAAAAGTGAAGTCATAAAAGTGCCAAGTCTTGTTTCTAATGGATAGATATCATTTTTTAAGCCAACTTTCAAAACCTGAATACATTGTGCTTCTTTTGGTTTTGCTGTATTCTTCTGATGAAAAAGAAGATCAATCATTTCCAGTTTAAAGACTTGTTCAAGTATCAGTTTACTTGCGGATTTCTGAACTTTCAGCAACTCTTTAGCTTTGTTAGGCTAGCTGTTAATAAAGTAAATTTAACAGTCTTTCTTTTTGATAAATGACTGTATATCACAATCACAAAAACAAGACTAGCTTAATTTAAAAGAAAAAAAAAACTAAAAAGTTCTTTTTTTCTATTATAATTTTTTGGTTCAGAGGAAGTATTCTCCATTGTTGTTACGTTTAAGTAATGGTACCACACTGTTGGAACCAGAAATAGTATGGTACAGTTGGCTTTTTTGCAAACCCATCTGTGCCATTGTGCTTTAGAGAAATCTAACACTTATCTCTGTAACCTTTTCACTCATTTTAGCAATAGAAAATCAGCAAGACGCGTGCCACACAAAACTGAATTTTACCGTATCTTGGTGGAAATGGAACTATATGGACTCATGGAAGCTTTTAATAGCCTCTGGTCACAGACTTACCAGGTTCAGTGTTGAAGTTTAGGATGAATTGCACTGTCTGTCGTGTTGTAGTATTGCATCCAAGCGTTCAAGACTTAAAGGTTGTTTTTTTATTTTGCACATTTGTGGCCTTGTAACAAGTCCACAGGAAGATAATTGTGATGCCTGCTCTTTTAACTTTTCTTTAGTCACGGCCAGCGCTGTTTTGCCGCACTCTGTGTATAGTTAACCTTGAATGAGCGCCTCACTGGAATTGCATTGCTTGTGTACTTTTTTTTTTTGTTTTGTTTTTTTTGAGTGGTTTCTTGCTGACTGATTGAATTCACAATTTGTGGAGAGAATAGCTATTTTATTTAAAAGTTCTCCGTTTTTTTCAGAATCACAGGTAAAGTGAACCGTTGAAGTTAAAAATAAGATCATTCTTACGTTACGCTTGCCTGTATTTTACATTTGTATATTAGTGTCATACTGTATTTATTAGTTTGCAAGCTGAAGACCTCCCAGTTCAACAACACAACATTAATTTATGGCAACATCAACTGAAAAAACCTGTTTGTGCATTTTGGATAATTTAATTTAAAAGAAGATATTTACACAATGAATTTGTAATGTGTTTTACTATGAGATTAAAAAAAGAAAAGAAAAAAGTTTTGTCAATTATTCTCCACCAGAGAGCGCTGTCTAATCATCACACTCCGGACATGGAAGTGAGAACTCCAGCTGTTGGAAGAAAACAAGCTGCTCATACAATCTCCAGCTTTGCGACTGGCTCGCCAGTTATTACATTTACCCTTCTTCTTGTTGTCACTAACTCCTCCAGACAGGCTGCATCTGCACAAATTTGAGGGATGGAAATGGAGACCAGATGAGAGGTGAGTATGTATGTATTGGACAGTAGACACAATTCTGGCAGTAGCATAACTGAGCAACACGCACACACACTGCTGCTCTATTTGCAGATAGAGCAACAGTAATCAACACTTGTTTTTTTTACAAGGCCTCTGTCTCTATAGTCCTACTCTGTCTTCAACCAACAGTCATTACAACATCTAACATAGGCAGAAGCAAATGAAATTTTGTTTTACGTTTTATTCTAACTGTGTTCTAACATTCAAATGTTAGTTGATAAGTTAAAAGATATGAGCTATGAAATGTAATTTAGTATGTTATTAATTTACTGCAGACTAGGGATGCACCAATACCATTTTTTTAAGGACCGAGTACAAGTACCGATATTGTGTTCCTAGTACTTGCCAATACTAATGCCTGTCTTTTTGTAGTGTCAGTTTTTAAAGTACCAGCACTGTTTCCTCTGGGTCAAGTGCTTTGGCGTGGTGGTCAAAGGTCACATAACCCATTATAGGGGGTTTGGGAGGAGTAATAATTAATTTAACATTTAACCTACAATATCTTAATGCAAAGACTAAATGGATTCAAATAAACAAAAACAATTTTATTTCCCCTGCTTATTAAGTTGAACTGTGGACCTAAAATATCACCAGAAGGTTGAGGGATAATTCACCCATCCATCCAGTCATCCATCAATCTTCTTCCCCTTATCCGGGGCGGGTCGCGGGGGCAGCAGTCTAAGCAGAGATGCCCATGCTTCCTCAGTGGAAGACATGTCAGTGGGATTGAGGACATCATCAAAGTATTCCTTCCACCGTCCGACGAGCTCCCCAGTCAGCAGATTTCCACCTCCACTGTATTTCAAAATATGTTTGTAGAGGTCAAAACTACGGGGGTAGTAGCTTTTGTTTCATTGTTTAGTTAAAAACATAAGTTGGATATTTCTCAACAAAAGGAAATACTTTATGGTTAAATATTATTTGTTTTTTTTCTGTAAAAGGTACGTTTTTTAAATACAAGAAAATATATTTTTTATATTTCTATATTCTATATTTCTTTTTGTTTTGTAAAATATTTTATTATTAATTTATTCATGACATCTGTTATAAAAAATCTGTTTACAAGTGATGATTGGTTTGTCACCTAAAGTTGTGAAAAAATAAACCAAAAATGTAAGTAGATATTGTTTGTTCCAATGAATACCACCAAAGGGACATCTAGGCCTTAATTAAGAGAGGGCCCACACACCTAAGCAATGAAATGTTAGTAAGAGCTATTATATTGCACATAACAATAACACCGATAATACCCTTATATTATTATTTTTTTGGGCTTTAATTTAAAATTTGCCCTTGATTTGAAAGGAGCTATTTATGGTTGGGCATGTTTTTTTATAACATATGCCCGATATCAATATCGTGGTATTTAACCTGGTTTTCCTTGGTATCGGATCGAAACAGAAATCACTGGTATTGCCCATCCCTATTCGGCACCTGTTTGACACAGCATGATCCCGCCCCTGTGAATGAGGCTACTGCGGTCGCATTAACAGACTAGTTCTCTGTACATAGACGGAGAAATAGTCTGGTACCCAGGCTAATTATAGCCTTTGTGTTTAATTTAAATAAATTAATAAAACTCTGCAGTAGTAATACAACAAAATCTCATTATCAAAGCTTACAGTTGTGCTCATAAGTTTTACCCTGGCAGAATTTGTGATTTTATGGCCATTTTTCAGAGAATATAAGTGGTATATGAGTGGTTGGGTAAAGCCATCCATGTTTCACAGTAGGACTGTGGCCAAAATGTTCAATTTGGTGTCATCACTCTAAATGACTTTGTTCCAGAGGTTTTAAGGCTTGTCTCTGTGCTGTTTGGCATATTGTAAGCGGGATGCGGCATTTGCGTAGTAATGGCTTTCTTCTAACGGCTCAACCATGCAGCCCATTTTTCTTCAAGCGCCTCCTTATTGTGCATCTTGAAACAGTTGCACCCCTTTTTTTCAGAGAGTTCTGTATTTCAGCTGATGTTATTCGTCAGTTTTTCTTTCTGGCAGTTGTGGCTGAAAGTTGGGGGGGGGGCTGTGCTGTCGTCGGCTAAGAGCGGAGAGAGCAGCATGTTGCACTCAATAAATAGGCTACCTGAAGCATTTTTTATTTAGCTAACTAAAACTCATCACCAAATACAAATAAAATAAATATGTCTCTGCATCTCTGTGCATCAAAGGTGCTGACATCAGAGGTATCGGTATTGGCATCAGACGTTTTATTTCGAGTACAAGTCATAGATTGTATAAATATGGATGATATCCGCCCATTGGTCCCCTATTCACCAATATGGTCATTACGAATGGGCAATAAAATGGCCGTTACATCCGGGCTTTTTCCATAGTAAAACAATAGTTTTTATATAGCATAAACAAACATATTAATCTAAAAATCACCGTATGGCGGCGCCCTTACACGAGGACCATTTTAGAGGTTCCATGGGATAGGCTTGGTACAAGTACAAGCTTAGTATCGGGTCTGATAGTATCAGTGGATTCCTACTGCAGACCATTACTGATTACTTAAGTGTAAGATGGAGTTTTTACTATTAAACTATGTTGATAATAAATTTCTCTTGTGTGTTAATAATTCTCTTCTGCAAATTGTTAGTACAGAACGTTAAGCTTATGCAGTTTGGTTTACTGTGATGGAAAGAGTATCAATTATGATTTCCTTGTCCATCCTTTAGTGGATTAAATGATTAGTGGAGTTTAGAATTAAAACACTGACCATGACATAAACACATCTGATGTGATATGAGGTTTTTGGCATCTCAAAAAGCAGTCCACATTTTGTTAGTTTTGGAACTATAACTCTCTATTCATAATAATAATAATGGATTGTACTTATATAGCGCTTATATATCACTCCAGTCACACACTGGCGGTGGTAAGCTACTTTTTTTTAAGCTGCCCTAAGGAAAAACGTATATTGAAATAGACTTTTTGTGGGTAACTAAAAGGATCCTTGCTCTTTAACAACACCAGAATTTTCGACAATAGTCAGTAGTCTTAAATCAGGCAGCAAGATTCATACCACTATAGACCTCTACAATCATTCACTATCTTAACGTCAAATACTGCTAATTTTTAATTACTTTAAGAAACTGAATCATAGGGGTCATTGTCTGGTGAGGGGAGAGGATATGCTCCCTGTCAATAAATTAACCAAGTTTTCCAAGGTGAAAATTGAGTTTCTTTCCATGGTGTGAACAAGATAAAAAAAAAAAAATTGGCAACAAACGTTGTAGTTGTGTGTTGGAAAGCCTCAAAGCCTCCTGAGGGGTTGAAAGGTTGTTAAGGGAGGCCAGCTAGCTGACATTTTGTCTGTATCACACCGACTGGAGCGTCTTAGGCTGAGAATAGACACAAGAGCGTGTCATCTTGTAGTCAGTGTATCTTACTGAGGGACTGCTTCTGACTCTATCTATAGCATTAAAGAAAGAAACAGCCCATAAACAAACTCTGTCATCGTATTCCAGCACTTTGAACGCTTGTCATCTACCGACAGACAGCGACAAAGCCTGTGTGAATTAGGGAATAGGCATTCAGCTTGTTTTAATTAAGCCATGAATCATTTGCCTGCTCTATACATATAAATACATCTAATGGAGTATTAGCATTGTCTGGCATCACTCCGACTTACCTTAGTTACCCTGATCTAAACTTTACTTCTGACAAGATTTAAAAAGAGTTTTACTAACTTTACTGTTACTAATGAGTGTTGTGGGCTTAAGACCACTTTTTAGGGTCTTGATCACGTTTCTAATTTTTGCCTGTCTGATCTCTGTCTGTTGTCTTGTTGTTGAACATATTGGTTTTAAAGCACGGCCTGCTACAATCAAAACCACTATTATAACCGGTATTGTACTCCAATACTCTATACAACCCGGCATGATTTTTGTTATTTGCTGTTTCTTTATCCAGAGAGGACAAACTGAGCACTGCTGGACAAGAAGCACATTCATCTGTCTTTTTTAATTAAAATCGCCATCAGTATTTCTACTTCCTTTTTGAAAACATGTCCCTGCAGGACTGCTGTAGCTATTCACATGCTCTAAATATTAGCATTGTAAGGTACAGAACTGTAATTTGCAATTCTGCCAACAGGTGTTGCCACAACTGCTAACCATACTTTAGAAATAGGTACACCAAAATTAGGCAGAGATTAAATTCTATTATAAACTGTCGAGTAATATTTATATTTTTAAGTGGATTAACAGCATCCAATGTATTTTATTTTTTATTTTTATTTTTATTAGAAATAAGTGACCATGTTTAATTCAAAAACATGTACAGCATTGGTTTTATTTGTGGTGAAACTGCAGTATCACTTGGGCAAAATTCACAAGTAAATAAAAAATGTATTAGTTGTGCTCTCAGCTTGAGACCGAAGACATGCTCAAACTGAGTAAGCACTCTGTTAAGACTTTCTCATTAGACTCAAGTGCCAATTGTAGAAAGTCAGTGATGCCTGTAACTGCTGCAGAAATGTCTAAACCACATCCCCTTTTTACCTTGCAGTCCCAGTGGTCTCAGGTTCACTGATGAAACGTTGCCTGATTCAATGGTAACAAAATCTCACATTTCAAAATGAATGTAGTCAGAGGTTCATAGAGCTTTGTGGGGTTTCCACATCTAAAAGTTGTCAGGCAACTGTAGGGCAGGTAGGTAGGTAGGCAATAAGAGATCAAGTGCACGTAAAACTTTGTACTTTATGGCCCCACGTCAATAATATTTCTTACTATGAAAAAAATAAATAAATAAGATGCTAGGAATTTTGTTTATTCTAAAGTTTGAGCATGTAAAAACAGCTCCACAAATAATTCCACAGAGTGCAACCACCTCAAATAAAACACTAACTTAAGTTGGCAAAATAATTTTCAATTGTCTGTTACTTTTATATTGATTTTATTTTGAGGCCAGATTTTGTACCTACTCAAAGTAATAACAACTTCTACTGTATATACTCAAGTATATTAAAGAACTAAATATGGAATGTAGTTTTGGGGATCATTAAAAATTCACTTTTTAGGACAACTCCTATCTTGTTTTTATTGGGCTCTTTTATGTTCTTTTCCATAATATTATTACTGAGATCAGTCAGCCGTGTGCCCCAGTTATGCTCTATCGGGGCTCAGTGGTAGAGTGGTCGCCCTATAACTGGAAAGATTGGCGGTTTGATTCCCGCTCTCCCCAGTTCATACCGTTGTGTTCTTGGGCAGAACACTTAACCCTCCTTGTCTCCAGTGGTGTTCCAGCTGTGGCACTGGTGTGTGAATGGGTGAATAGAAGCTTGATGTAAAGCACTTTGAGGGCCTAGTAGGTGGAAAAGCGCAATATAAAAATGCATGCTATTTACCATATGTGCAACACAGCAAAAAGCCACTGTCCATTTTTATGCTGCATCCTGGTGTTCCAAAAAAGGTTTTAGTAAAATATTCATGCATCATTCATGCTAAGCTGTCCCTATTACCGTCTCAAAAGGTCACAACACACCTCTGTTACTATCTCCTATTGAAGGTTAAAGAAAGGACCACTTCACATTCTTTATGGCATCACTGTTCCTTTTAGAATAAGTTAGAGGCGTAAGAAAGACAGGACTATACTGAAATATAAGAAAAATAAAACAACAATTTGCCCGCGTTCAAAGGGTGATTTGCAAAGTCTACAGCCAAATGATAAATGTGTTCAGTCTTCATTACCACTGCCATTACCCTGGTCTTTGCCTGCTCCTTCTGTCAATGTGTCATTTGGATTCTTTTCCGGCAGTAGCTCAGTGGGTAGAGCGGCCGTCCTTCAACCGGAAGGTAGTAGGATCGATTCCCGCTCGCCCCACAGTTCATACTGTCGTTGTGTCCTTGGGCAAGACACTTAACCCACCTTGCCTCCAGTGACTGTAACACTGGTAATGTAATGTAAGTCGCTTTGGATAAAAGCGTCTGCTAAATGAATAAATGTAAATGTAAATGTAAATGTGTGGAAGTGTAATTAATGTATTTTAAGGATATGTTCTATAAACCATTAACAGGAGTTAGTACCCTGCACAAAACGTAGACTGAACTTTATTAAACCACAAGCAGGATGTATTGTCCATGATGGAGAGTAGTTTGTTCAATGTCCTCCTGTCCATCACTAACTCAAATGTCTTCAAGACCTCTTGCTCCTGAAGACCAAGGAGCTGGTAACCACTCAACATACAGGAGCAGGTGGTTAGTCTGGGACCACTGTACAAACATTATTCAGTTTGTAAAACAAAGCTAACATTTTTACTGTAAATTTCACATTTGGTAAAACTGCAATTTTATCACATCCAATTTTATCAAATATGTTTTTTTTTACTTTGACCCCACATGATGAAAAAACATTGCACGCTTTCCTTATCTCTTTTTAAAATATCAATATACACTCTATTGACATCTGAAGTTTTGCTAGTTATGAACTTTGCCTGACATGTCTGTGAGGCTTTGACAAAATAAATTGCTTGTCTTGAACATTTCCTCCATCTTATGAAGCCTATTGAACCTGTACAACCAACACAACCCATTTTTGAATAAACATGTCCAGGTCAGTCAGTAGCCTACTCATCCACCTGACACAAAAAGCAGAGCTGTTGGTGGGCTGTTTTAATCCATGCTAGTGTACCAACCCAAACCCTCCACTCCGTCAAGCTTGAAGGGATTTTTGGCTTTGTTTACCTCATGGACAAAGAGGACTGTCAGCCTTGTCTGATTTTTGAGGCCTGTGAAGCAAACTAATGTCCCACCCGTCCACTCACTTTGGCAGCCATGTTGGCACAGCCGAAAGTGCGACTTCCCATTTTGCTTGACGTTGACAAGCGCCCTGGGATGGAGGATGTCTCTCAGTCGCCGGGCTGATGGACAGAGGTGTTAACCCCGGCATTGGGCATGGGAGATAGCGGTGTTCTTGTTTACATACTCCGAGGGCGGATTGTCACCTTGTCGGTTTGGGAAGTATCCTATCTGCCTACTCTCATCTGGCTGCGAGACAGGGAACTACTCGGCTGGAGAAATCTGCTGTGCCTTCACATCACCATAAATCATTTCCCTCAGCCATCCCATTGTTATGTTTCGAATCATTTTTTTCCCTTTCAGATCTCTGTCCTCAAACAGCCCTTTCTCAATGGCACATTCCTCTGGCTGACAGTGACCTTTGTCTCCTGTGCAGTTAAGTGAAAGCATTTTCATAAATACTGCAATAAAATGACAACATCAGAGGCAAGAGCGTTTCTGTTTTCTCTAAAAGCTGTGTGTGCCATATCTTAAGGCAAACTAGATCAAAACAAAACTCCTTTCTTTTACTAACAACTAATTGATAAAACTGGAGGTGGCATAAATATAAAATGTATGTGATAAAATGAGATTAAGTTGATTAACTGACAAGTAAATGTCTGTGTAAAACAATAAAAGCACACATAATCTAAAAAATGTATTTGATCTAACAAAAAAAAAAACATTTGAACAGATAAAACTGATAGGTGAAACACATTTATCAATAGTCCCTTTGTACAGATTAAACCCCGGAAAGACTGTGTTAATACTAGTTGCACATCGTCTTAAAGTTAGATAGGGAGGCCAAATTTTATTGTTGCGCAGTAGCTCAAGCAGTTGAGTCGTTGTCTTATAACTGTAAGGTTGGTGGTTCACTTCCTGCTTTCCCCAGTGTCTGTGGCACTGGTGTATGAATGTGCGAGTATGTTTGAGGGTGGTCGGAGAGGCATAATATGGCTGCTACATCTCTGAGGCCTAGTCCACACGGACACGGGTATTTTTATAACCGGAGTTTTTCCTCCTGCGTTTTAAAAAAAAATCCCGTCCACAAACGCTGGCATGAAAACGCAAAAACCCGCTGTCAAGAGCATGCCACACCAGCAGGCTGTCACAGTGGCTCAGGACTCTGCACAGTTGGCCGCGGCCTCCGCCCCCGGCTCCCCCGCCCCTACAGATTCGCAGATGGGAAACAGGTGTGCGGGAGCGCAGGCAGAGCAAGACCAGCTGATCCGAGTTGGAAATCAACAGGGGTGAAGAAGCACCGCAGCCTGCTCCTCGATGCCAGATCGTAACACTAACTTCAGTCAGTCATACGTCTAGCTTTCTAATGATCAACTGTATTTCGAATTACTTACCTGTTCCTTTGTTCGTCGATCCTTCCAGTCCTGCCGTCAGTCCTGTTCCTGCTCCGCCTCTGCCTGCTCCTGTGCATGTTGGCCAATCAGACCAGCGGATAACGGCGCACACTCTGACGTCGCAAGACAAAAACGCCGGTTTTACTGTCCACACGACAACGCTGCAACCGGCGTTTCTGAAAATCCTCACCCTGGCAGGGGTTTTCAAAAATGTTCGGTTTCAGTGACCTGATACTGCGTTTCCGTGTGGACGAACGGCCGAACCGTGTAAAAAAAGTCCCGGTTATAAAAATACCCGTGTCCGTGTGGACTAGGCCTAAAAAGCATTATATAAATCCAATCCATTATTATTGCATTAAACATGGATGAAACCTAGAAGTAACATAAATCCAGTGTTTGCACAAATTGATAAATGTCATCACTAACCCATATATGGCATTGTATGTGCTTTTCTAAATGTACTTTCAGCACTTCTAATTTAAGCAGTTAGACCATTTTACTTCCTGGCATTCCTTTACAAAAGGTAGCCTGGCTACCCGCAACTAACTCTTTTCCTATTCTATACAAAGAAGTTAGTCTGGTACCCTGTTGTTTATATTCAATTTCAAGGGCGGGGTTTACAAGAGGGACGTTAACTAATCAGAGAAACGTCGAGTATAAGTCAAAAAAAGGCGACACTATACAGCCGGTTGTCAACAAGGAAGCCAAGTGAGTGCCGTTAACATGGGCAGCAGTAGAGCGGACACAGAGTGGTTTCAGTGTTTTTATACTTTGCGGGTTTTCTAAAACCAAGGCGAGAGCAGAATTAACCTGTCTCTTGGTAGCAGCGTCCGCCATGTTAAATGTTTAGGACCAGCCGCGCGAGCCGAGTTACTTGTGTATGACGTAGCCAGCAAACCACACCCTGCTGCAGACAAACAGTTTGTGATTGCGCCGTCTGCAAAATCGCAGAGGAAGGAATTTGCTGTGAGGAAAGGGCCAGACCGTCCTCCTTTTGAAAAAAGGAAATCTTTGGCTTATATTCCAAATCGTAAAACAATATAATTTTTTGAGTTTAAAAGCCTGTTCTATTACAGCTTATGGCATGCAAATGCTAGTATGAACACATGCTCATTTACTGCATGGATTCAAAAAGCTCCAGTTTTGCATGTTAACACATGTTTAAAAAAATCTAGAGCCTGTAACGTAGATACTGTAAATATGTTCATTTGTTAAAATATCCATGTACCTGTAGCAAAGACCTAAAACTGCAAAAATGACATGACTTGACATTTGACGCGCTGTACAAATTCCATGTCAGCAAAATGGATTGTCATAATAGATTGGCTAAAGTTTTGGAGGACACTTCCATCTCAAATACACTTTTATTAGCTAAATTAACCAGTTGAGTTTTTGCGTTGGATTCATGTAGGGACAATATGCATCGACAGCACACTAGGTAGATTTAAAATAAATGAAAAACAAGCATTATAGAGGAAAGCTGCATAGAGTAAATGAGTCCGAGAGAGTCTAAAGAGCCCGAGGACATGAAGAGCCAGTGCTGTAGCGCTGATGGACAGTTATTCCAGATATACATTTCAAGGACTGGTGGGCGAGAGCAGAACAGTACGCCGAAGATAGAGAAGTCCCAGGAGCTAAACATTTTCATAAATTGATGACTGCAGTTGTAGAGAATGTAAGTGAAGAAACAAATTGACGAGTGGCAAAAATGAGGGTTTTGAATAGAGCCAAGCCCTTTCTGTCTCTAGTTTTCTCGTCAGGAGCTGTTGATAACACTTTTGTCAAGCACAGAGTTTTTCGTGTAAAATTATACGAGACAAATGTGTTTGTGCGCTGACAGAGATAAAACTGAAAAAAATGGGAAAATCGGCAGAATAATAACTACGCTGAGGAAAGAAAAAAAGGTGCAGTCATGGTGTTTTAGCCTCTGGGTCTATAAGAGTATGCATATATTTAACAGAATGCAAAGCAGCTCAACGGTTTGGATTTAATAGAAATATGACTTGAAAATATTAATTATTATTTTCATATTTCTTATTAAAACAATAGGAAGTACTTGCCAACATTTGAATTATGCACAAAAGCATTTTCACCCTAGCAAGCTTTATTTTCTGGGGTCACTGAGGTCCTCTTGGGTTCATCCAGCAAGTCTTTGTCCATAGTATCCTTTAGTCCACTGCTGAAAATGCCTCTATGAGCATGCATTAAGGCATTTTTTTAACTAGTAAATCAACAGTTTAAATCTGCAAGCTAAAAGTAAGTAGTTGATTGTTTTTATTTTTATTTGGATATGGTGCTTGTGTATAGGATATTACTTGCAGAATTCTGTGTGCACATGCTTGTGTGGAGAAATAGCCAGGCCCAGAGTAGCAGTGCTCTAAACAAGTGGTCTTTAATAAATGAATCTTCTTTTAGAAATTTGCTACAACGATAGTTATTAGGGGCCCTTTAATGCATGCAGCTGTATTTGTCTGCAGCATGTACTAGTGGCTTAGTTGGTTGGTGGAGTGATTTACAGCTGCATGGAACCTTAAAACCACAGAATTTCAAGTGTGATCACGCATATACTCACATTGAGGTGCAGTGTGCGTAGGGTACATCCGTGAACTGAAGTTGTGCTGTTGTGGCTTGGAGCATTTCTGTGGGCGGTTCTAATTCTGTTTGTAGAAATGCAGGTAGAGAGCATAGCTTTTAAACACATGTGGTTTGTTGGTTGTGTTTCATACGGCTGCTTAGTCACAGTCCAACTGTAAAATTACAACACGGCTCTAAATGACTAGCTGTGTACAGTAGGTGTTATTTTGTTTGCCATTCCAAAATAATAAAGAAGCTCTGAAGCAAGTCAGAGCTTCTTTATAAATTGAGGAGATACTGTAATAGCCTTGAAAATATATTGATTACATGCGACAAGAAAACAACAAAACTTGAAAAAGACAAAAAAAAACAAACATTACATTTAATATCTTACAATAAAAAATGTTTTCCTTTCCATATGGAATGACCCATTACACAAATTAATATCAGGTAAGTTATCAAGACGGTAAACAACACAGCACCCAACATACTTATTATTATTGTTTATTTTTCATTTTGTATTGTTTAGTTTTATACTGTTACCCAGTGTTTACATACAATGCAACTGCTTGTTAAAAAGTTCTTAAGAGAGCTTAATTCACTAAAATCTATAATCTGCTCTGATCAATTACTGTAGTGGTTGTGGAACTAAATTATTGGATTTTCAAAATATTTGCAGTATTTTCCTAATAAATAATTAATAAATAAATAATTTTATTGTATAGTATTTATATGTATAAATAATAGGTTTAAATGGGAATCAACAGTACTTTGCAGCTTGACATTCCATTCAAAGAAATTCAGATTTTTGATTCATGTGGTCTCCCAAGTGCTAGCATTAGTCCCTTCAACTAAAGACAGCACATTAAAGAGGTTTTGCCTTAATTGGGTTAAATTACTAAATTCAAAAACAACATTTTATTACAATAAATGAAAATAAAAAGCCTCCACCAGGCTGATGAAAACGTCAGCATGATTAAGAGCATGACAATCACACAGATGTTCTTTGGACCAGTTTCATCAAAAGAACAGTGTACAATGTTTAATGTGCTTTTTTTGCTTTCATGATTTCCCGCTCTGCCCTAATGTGTGATAACTGTGTCTTGTTGTGCTCTCCACAAAATTTTGTTGTGTATAAATATGTCAGCCTTTTGGTCTTTCATGCTTAATCCTGGTCTCGTTTTTGGTGGGATACAAAGTAAACCTCACCTTGAGAAGTGTTTTTGAACTTTAAAACCCTTCAAATTTCAAAAAACAGTCAAAAGAGTGAAGAATCTCTGTTAATCCATGTGTTCATTGAGTCCCACACCACAGACTTTGAGGCATGTCACAGCAGAATGAGAACAGACGCATCCATCAAACGATGATCGAAGCAAGTGTCTGCTTCAGCTGTTTGACAAAGCCAAGAGGTGTGAAATGATGTGCTGTTTGAGGTGGAAATGATTTGATTTACAACCTGCTGCTCTGATGGGACACACAGAGTTTGAGCTCGATGGGTGGGACCATAGACTGGTGGCTGGACTGCTTTAAAACACACATTTATACATTATTTTAAACACTGAACTTTTGTTGTATTTTCACATAGTATCTGTATAGCATAATGAAAATGTAGATGTCTTGTAGGTTGTTTTAATACCCTATTACAATTATAGATATTAGATGTGGTTTTGAAATATAATTACTCTATGTGGATCTATTGTTATTTATTCTAAGCTCTCTGTACTAGTTCTCATGGCACAGAACACAATAAGGACATAAAGGGCTAATTAATTATATAATATATAATCATTTAGAAAGATAGCTAAGGGTAGAACAACAATAAACCCACTGTCTGTAATGTGTTATTCCTCTGTAGTATCATGCAAGGTCAAAAGAAATTTAAGATTCTTTTCATGCTTGTACAATATCAGTTTATGTTGCTATTTTAGAATAAACAAGGATCTTAAAGGATTTTACATATTTAGTGTTTTATGGTATTTGAAAGTAACCTGGAATAACTTAATAATACTGTTATAACCGTTTGTCTAAAATTGGGCAGGCTTTATTTAATGCTATTTCTTTAATTTGTCCTTTACTGTTGAATCCAGAGGCAGTTTATTCTGTGTCCGCTTCTACTGCCCCCTGGAAATCCAACTTAAGTCCACCAGGACCAGACTAATTCTCAGTATCTATTAGAAGACATTTTTGGAGGACGAGTAAGGCTTTAAGAAAAGCCACCGAGTGTACTTGAGGTTATTACTCATTGAGATGTATTGCATAGGAGCACTGTAAATTGTATCACGGTTAAGGTATCAGGAGTCAGATTGAAATATGCAACACATACAATGGCAAAGTTATGCAGGAGAATCCCAAGTCATTCAATACCAGCAATTTAATAACAAGCTAGTGTATTTTTTTTCTTAAATTTTTTTTTATAACTCAAAATTAACAATTATAGAGACAAAATTGACAAATTACAATGACACAAACAGGACATAGAATCACAAGGCAGGTAATGCAATATTCAGATACATACATTAATACAATTAAACAACTTCAGAGTGTCTGTGAAGGTTCTCAGTCATCCAGGACATCTTGAAAAAAGGTTGAAGTAAAAGCATCTGGACTCAGTTTTCAAGGTGAAGATGTTTCGTCTCTGATTCCAAGAGACTTTATGATAAAGTCTCTAGGAATTAGAGACGAACGAAACTGAGTCCAGATACTTTTACTTCAACCTTTTCTTCAACTTCAATCATACAAATCATATTGCATACATTCTCATATGGTGGCTTATTTAGCAATAACAAACATTTATTTGTAATCCTTCCCAGCTATTTTATTATTAGCTTTTTTCACAAGCTTGGAGCGATCCCTAACATAAGAAACAAGCACTGCTAAAGGGAGCCCCAAAACAAGCCCTTGAGAAAAAGAAGAAATTTAGCAGAGATTCTGAGAAAGTCAAATCTATAACCAAGAAAAGAATAGAAATGATTGAGGTACAATGTGATTATTCAGTTTAAGGGCAAATAGGCATTTTCAATAATAAAAAAAAAGAATAAGAAAAAAAAAGAAAAACAGTAAAACAATGGCGATTAATATTAGCTATCGGCAGCAGCCAGATAAATATAGGATATCGGTATCGGCTGGAAAAATTCATATTGGCTTAACCCTAATTATAGTGTAAAGACTAAGAGATTGAACCCACAAGCGCCCCACCACATACTAGCTGTTTCAATTCCTGAATACAAAAACTAAATAGATTATAGGGCAGAAGTTTAAATATATCTACAGCTTTGGAAAAAATAATGTGTTTGGGTAAAATTAACATTTTTGTTTTAGTCTATAAACTACTGACAACATTTTTCCCAAATTCCAAATAAAAATATTGTAATTTAGAGCATTTATTTGCAAGAGGATAGTGATGACCACAGAAGTGTTTTTTATACTTTTCCTTTTGGTTCAGGTGATCACCTAATCAGCACCTATTCAGTAAACTGAGCTGTGCCTGTGTTGGGATTCAACACACATTGGAATGGATTGGCTTCCATACTTGTGGAGATGCTCTTAATTTTTTTAAGAGCAATGCAAGATTTAGTATATTTTCAAATAAGGCATGAAGTAATTTTAATTATTTGTAGCATAGTGTCCACAGTTTATAAAGTCTTGTCTTTTTTATACAGTTTCCTTGAAAGCATTCAAATAGACAAATTGCCAGGTTGACTATAACCTTGAGAAATTGCTGCATTTGTTAATACACTGCTGAATTATGAATAAAAAATATATAAAAAACATGAAATGTATATTGGTGTCCTAAGAAGCAGCGTCAGCAGTCTAGGACATACACTGGGACACAAAGCCACCAGGGACTGATATTTTTACTGATGCTATCGGATGGATCTGGCTGGCCACTATAATGAGGCCAGGGAGATGGAGGCTGCTTCCTTTCACAGGTCAGCGGACTGACAAAGCCCTGGTCCCGTCTGGATTCGTGGCGCTGTCTGGGTTCGGTGCGCCTCTATGCCCCTGATCTGTATTCACCTCCAGCTCATTGTGCTCTGCCTCTGTTTAAAATGGGCTGCAGCTCCGCCGCCATCAGCTGCCACAGCACTGTTCGTTCTCACTGTGTGTTTTTATCTGCACCCCTGGGGGCATATGTAATTGCTCTGTGCTGATGAGAACAACCCCAACTCAGAGTACCATCTCATACTGCAATTATACCGGTAGAAGTGCACAGGGAAAAACAGAGCAAAAAAAATAAGGCAACTCCCTGGCGCGGTATGGCAGGTGAAAGAGGCCCCGCTGAGCGAGCTGGGAACTAAAAGTCAGCCGTCTCCTTCAGGATAAAGACTTGTTAAGCAGCTAATCCCAGGTCTGTGCATGACTGAGGTGAACATTTGACATTTTAAGCCTTTTATGTTCAACTTTCTGGAGTTTCTGAATATGAAAATGTGTTCCATAGCAGTGTTGTTACAATAGGGCAATAGTTCTCCGTGGGCTTAAAGCTGCATTACCTAAAATTTTCTACAGTTCCAACTGCACCACTCAATCCCCACTAACAGTATATACCTTTCTTGCTTTTATTTCATTAAAAAACATCAAACTTCCATTTTCTCCATTTACCCTTTTCTGTTTCCTGTTGGTTCTCTGTGTTGTTTAAGTAGATGCCAGCGGTGAAATAGACAGTTTCTTTATTTATTCCAAGTTGACAAGTGATGTAGACCAAAAGCCAATCAGAGTGTCCCCGTTTCATGGACTACCACAAAAGGAATATCAAAAAAGCCTGATCTGAAGTTAGTTTGTGGTAAACTTGACTATCTTTAAAGTGACACTATGTAACATTTAGCCACTAGGGGGCGCAGATCCCGCGACAGACTGTCGGTGTTGTTTTTGAGAAGAAACTATCCAAAACCAGCAAGTTTGAAAAAAAACATGTCTTCTGAAACAGTAGGGTCATTTAAGGGTCCATTGTATTGCCCTATTTCTGCTCCCTGTGTTTGAGCAGCTTAGCATGCCAAGTCAGGAGAGGTCTCCTCATCCTGGTGGCATGAAATTATATATAATTTTTATCGGAGTCCATCTGTGTCAGTGAAATAGGTTTGATTCTACCAATTGCATGTTTAAAGCCTGGTCTACAATGTAGAATATCTTAAGTCTATTAAGATTTTTTGCAAGCCACACTGCACAAAGTGAAATAAGTAAATCATAATCGACTACATGTTCACTCTGAACACAGTCTGATCGCGTCATTGTCTAAGTAGTCATGGCGACAGTGAATTGTAAGTTAGCGTTTGCCATAGCAGATGACTCTGTCCTCTGTATTTGAGTCTCAAATATAAGTTTCTCCTCCGTCTTTGGCCCTGACCCCAATATCCGCACTTACGCCCTTGCGCCCCTCGTGGGTGCTCGCTGCGTAAGGTGTCCCAATTCTCCAAAGTGGTTTGACGCCCCACCCCTTTCGTGCCCTTGATGCACACTCTTGGTAAGCTTGCATGGAAGCGGACTTTGCTGAAAGGTATTACCCACAATTCTTCTGTTTTTGTGTCGTTTTAACCAAAAAGGCGGAGAACTAGCCTGATTGAGTGCAGCAAAATGAGCGAAAAAGAGAAAAAATGTCTTTTCAAGTGTAAAGTGTTCCTAAGTACTAAATATGTATCTATTTTAAAAACATGTATAATTTCATTCAGATTTTGCTTATTTATTTTGTTAAGCATTTAAAATATGATGGGGCATTTTAATGACAGATTATCAGTTATTATAAAACTCCCGCCACATTTCAACCAATACTGACTTAAAAAATACAATTTTCTTTTTAACAGGGTCTGACAGAATTCTCGGTTAGACTCTGATATAGAAGTCTTCTTTGGCTTCTCTGCTTTTTCTATAGAGAATGATTCTATGCTGTAGCTTTATCATAATTTTAAATGACAATATTGCGTAAAGCGCGATCAGTGCCGCCATTTTGAAGTCACAATTATGAAGTACAGACGCATGTTGATGACGTAAACATATTCCAAATTCTACTAATTGTGCACGCTTGGTTCCCTGCACACTTCCACCAAAGTGCACTTCCACCAAGTACACCCTTCGTGGAAGATTGGAGGGTGTTGTGTGGGTGTTGGGACAGGGCCTTTGTAGTTGTGTTTGACGCTGTTGTCCCTGTGTGAACGTGTTAATGAGTATGTCATTTCCCGGCACGTTCCTATTGGAGGGGCGTAGGGGCAATGTGAGGCAGACACACTACAACAATTCTTCTAAATTTTTGACACTGCTCTATATCTGTCGCAGCTCGTCTTTGGTCGTCAGATGGCTCTGTCTTTCATCCTAGTCATACCACTGTTTTTGAGCTGCAACGGCCGATTTTCAGCATTACCGCGCGTCTTTCATCTGCAACGGCTAAAATTGTACAGTGTAGACCAGGCTTAGGAATCATTAAATTAATACGGTTAATGTACAGTATATTTGGGGAATTTATAATTACATGATTTACATTTACATTTAGTCATTTAGCTGACACTTTTATCCAAAGCGACTCACATTAAGGTTCCATTCACCAGTGTTACAGCAGGAACACCACTGGAGGCAAGGTGGGTTAATTGTCTTGCCCAAGGACACAACAACAGTATGAACTGTGAGGAGAAGTGGCTCAGTGGGAGAGATGCTAAAGGTTACGCAGTGTTACTTAAATAGTCTGGTTGTGTGAGCCCAGACTAGTCTTTATGGACTTTTGCTTTAACTCTTATGTTTACACTAATGCAAGCTAACTCGTTTTTCTGTTAATAGGTCACTATCAATATAATAATAATAATAATAATAATAAGTTTTATTTATATAGCGCCTTTCCAGAGCTCAAGGATATAGGCTATTAACCAAAAATAAATAAATAATAGGTTGATCATTTACAACCCTATTTAATATTTTTGTCCTCAAAGACTTCTTCTTTCTTCTGTGTGTGGAGTTAAAACTTTCTGCAGAAAATAGTTGTTAGAAAAAAGGAAAAGACAGTTATATTGGTCCAGACTCTGACAGCACTGTGCTCTGGCGCTTATGAAAATAAATGCTGACGACTGTTGAACTGTCTGGGTCCGGTGGTGTCATCCAGGAAAGAAGCCCAGCACCGGGGGCTGACATGCCGACGCGCCTGCTTTGCATTGAGATGCATGATTCAGACATTCAGCCTGGCCCCTGTATGAAGCCTGTGCAGACCCCCTGTGACTGTGGGGCACCAACATGTCCTCCATCAGTATTCCTCTGTGACTGGAGCGGCCCTCACTGTCACATCTCGTTGCAGATTGTCGCTCTTGCTTTTGTAGAGCTATTGCACTTTTCTTCTGACATGCTTAGATTTTTGCCGTGAGGCTGTGTTTTGCAAATGTGATTTTAAGGTTTTTCTTTTAACTTGCACCACATGAATCTGATTGGATATTTGAAGTGGCCCTTTTTTTCCACTGTTGGGTTTAAACACCCGAAAGTTTAATCACTTGCTCATCTTAATTTCCATACTCATGTAAGACATCATGCAAACAAACCTATTATACAACAAATTAATGAGCTGCCGACTCAAATTCTGGCATCCATCAAGTAAAGAAAAAAAACATTTGTCTTCCTAGTTAAAAACACACACTTTTGTGTCTGATTCTGGTACATTTCCTTGTTTCTGTGGTCTCATATCATTCAGCTCACATTCAACCCATTTAAAATTACTTTATCAATGTGTAACCATAGCAACTGTACAATTAAATTGTACTCACTTCCATAAATTAGAAGCGGTGCATTTGTTGATTTCTGTACTAATGCCTGTATTACCTTTATACATACTAATGTTCCTAAATAGTAAAAAATTATTTGAAACAAGTATTAGCTCTGTGTAAGGAATGTGCAGGTAATTTTTTTATTTTCAACACATCAGACTTTTATGAGATGCTGTATCAATTCAATTAATTTGTACATTTAATGTGACTGTTTTATGATAATTCTACAGCATATAACTGTACAATTTGACACATTTTGCAGCTGTAATTATATATATTTTAAAAGAGAAAAATAAGAAAAAGTTAAATTCTGCATGTATGAATTGATATGGGTACTGTAAGAGGCACGCTTGATTATATTATGCCCATTTCCATACTGATAAGTCTGGTGACTCTGTGTTAGCTTCAACAATACTGAATCTGTATTTTAATACAGTGAAAAACAAAAAGAAAACATAGATTGATATAGAATAGAAAAAAGCTACGTGAAATGGGGATAAATGTTGGCAATGCAGTCACAGAATGTTTAATCAGACAATAACTTCCGTTCTGAAGGTGAAGTGAAGTCGGAGCAAAGAATTTTGCGCTAAACCTCAGTGTGGTGTAATGTATTAGTATTTTGTGGAGAAAAAACGGTCCAGCTTAATTTTTTTATAAAAGAAAAGCAGGAAAGAAGGACTTATAAGCATATGTTGTATTTTCTTTTTTTAATAAATTCTAAATATTCTTCACATCAGCAACCTTTTCTGTATCTAGATGTTTTTTCTATATCTTCAAACATACAGTATACTGAATATGTATAAGATATCAAGAAGACAGCACCAAATCCAGCCACAAGGGGTCACAAGCAGGGGCGGAGTGGGGTACTGAAATCCACAGGAGATTTCTCACAGTAGTGGCCCACCACTACTAGCCTGGCCCCTGGACTCAGCGTGGTGGGCACGGGCACAGCACAATAGTCCACAATCCACAGACTACTCTAAACGAGATCACATGACAAAGAACTGATACATAGACAATGGCAGTAGACAAATACTACAAGTTCAAAGCTATTAGGGGGGTTTGTCAGGGTGTAGCAAGCTTTTCAAAAATGTGGGGGATGTGAGGGGGGGAATAATACAATTTTAAGGTGAGCTGAGCACCTTATTAGCCAAGCAGGCAACAGTCACCAAAAGAAACTTGTTAACACAGTTTTAAGCGTGTAGTCAGATGTAAGTGTGCTGGACGTTATAGCCCTTTTATAAAAATGTATGTTCTGGTATACAGTGGCGCAAAAAGGGGGTATGCAGCATATGCGGCGCATAGGGGCGCAGCACCTTGGGGGGCGCCAAAGCGATGGTACAAAAAAAAAAAAAACTTTTTATTTATTTTATTTTTTTTATTTTTTTGTATTTCCTAAATGTAGCTTAGCTGCTGTTGTGTTTCTAAATCATTTCAGTATTTCCTCAATACTATAACATTTTATAGGACTAACAGGCTTCAATAGACGCCCTCATTAGATTCCATAAATAGAATTAATATATTATCACGAGTGGGCGTGGCGTGAGGGCGCCGTGAGCGCTGAGCGAGCAGGTAATGTTATGTGTTAGTTGTCACAGTATGCACACAGTTGTCTTTAAAAGATGGATAAAACAAAAAAAATAAAGAAAGAGGGAAAAGGAGATGGCAGGAGATGGTGTCAATCTATGGGACAGCTGATAAACAAGTGGATAGTGAAAAGCAACAGGTAGGACTTAAAGTGAGACGTCTGTGCTTGGAGGCTTGCAATATTCATGTTAACAGACTTAGCGTTAGCGTTTGCTAACACTGGGAATGCAGCAGCCAAATGGGGTTTAAATTAAGGCTAGCCTTATATGCAAAACTGAGGTTACTGAGCTGAAAACTGGAAAATATAAGACAGCATGCCATGATCAATAAATTACAAAAACGTGGAAAACAACTAATATACATAGTATCCCAAGATAGATTTGAACCCGGGTACACTAAATGTAAAGCCTACTGCTTACCAACTGAGCTATCCAGTTACTATGTGTATAGATAGTCATTGTACACATGGCTCATGATACAGGCTGGTATGAACTACAGACCGCTCTAGATTTTGTGGTAGCAAACATTTCGTAGCTAACATTTTTTTGGGCGCCAAAATTGATGCTGCATACCCCTCCAGCACTGGGTAGTTGCGCCCCTGCGTTGCTTAGTTTACTTATGGCGGCAAATCAGGAATTGAGAACCAGGTAAACAAGCACACAAACGCTATCACGCTGTGATGAAGCTACTTTTCACTCGTAGCACAGACATCACACACACAGACCTAAAACTGCAGCGAGAGCGATTACCTTTGACTTCATCTTTCATGTAGCACAGACCTTTTAATGTGGGCTTCAGTTTTAAACGGTCTCATAGGCTGCAGCTGACCATCTCTCAGGGCAGAGGCACTAGCACACTCTGGCACACCGAGGCTATGACAGGGCTGTAGAGGCAGCTACCTGCAGCTCACAGCCTGCTGTACTAACGGGACATCTGTAGTAAATATTTACAGTGCACAGGCTACAGTATTGTGTGAGAGTTTTCTCAGTTTGGCCTCTGTTTTATGCCGTGGTGCACAATGAGAGTGCGCAAGGTTGTTGCTGATTTGGCGTTACAAACATGTCTCAAAATTACTAAACAAAGCCACGAGGCTGCACAGAACTAACAAGGATTTGTTTAATTTGCTGACGCCACTGTCGAATTACCACTATATGCCTACATGCATACATGTCCTGTTTCTGTCGATTAGCCGCACCAGTCCTGCAGGAGAGGGAAGGGAAGAGGAGGCAGCCTCAGACACAGAGCGGCCAGAGAAACTGAGTGACTATAAACAAATGCTTAAAAAACAGTATAACATAAAAATCACTCAAGACAGACCACCAACTAACACAAAGATGCTTCTTTTCAAAAACAAAGAAATTTAGAAACAACAAAGTACAGTGAAGTAAACTGATAACTATAGTAATATGAATCTATTATCTATTCTATAATCTATTATTATTATTATTATTATAGTCTTTTATTCACTTATTAAAGAAAAAAAGGAAATGACCCTGGCCACCTATTCATTGCGAACAAGCCAGCCATTCAACAAGCCAGCTTTGGGCACGCACAGGGCGGGAACCCTTCACTGAAGCCTCGCTGGAAGACAGCCGACTCATTGGCTGCACCAAGGCGCGCCACAGAGCGTGGGACACCTCACTGAACCCCTCACAGAGGCAGGGCAGTTGGTGTGTGGCTGTGTGTGAATGAGATGCTGCTGTGTGTCATCGACAAGGCCTAATGGGGGTGGTCCTCAGGGCCTCCTATAGTGGCTAGCATAGCCTATTCTCTGGGCCACTTTGTCTATTTCAAATTCTGGACAATTGGACTGTGACGCCACTGCACCAGCGCACCGGGAAAATTCCAGAACATCCCGATTAGCACTCCGCCGGTCCCAAACCCAGATAAAGGGTTGCATCAGGAAGGGTATCGGACCTAAAAACTTAGCTAAATTAAAGATGTAAATAATAAATCATGAGTTGCTCATGATGGGAAAAACCATAAAGAAAAGAAGATCATAAAGACAACACCATTCCTTAGTTGTGAATAAACAATGTAATACAGAGATATGGGTTGTTAACGTGACACTGTCAGATAGAACTGCTCCACAGAACATAGTCTGTTCCACAGAAACATTTGGGAGGACTCTTGTTGAAAGCTTTTGCATAAGCGCAGGTTTTAAATGAATACCTAGTTAGTAATTGGATTTATCAACCTCAGATTTATCCAATCAGAGCAGGGCCATGTTGTTTATGTTTGTAATGGTAAAAGAACTGTTCAAACCTAAAACACACCCAGACCTGTCAGAGCTGCCACATCATTGGACACAACGAGACGGTTAGGCCAAGGTTCGGACTGTTCGGACTTCACTTGGAGCAGGTCAAGATGTATTTTCATGAGTTTGTAAACTCACAAATCTCGCAAGAATTCAGCTGCAGCACAAGGTTAGTTGGTTGCTGCCGGATTTAAAACCTGCATATATCCTCATCTAATTTGCAGGGCATTAAAATAAACCCACACAAATATCTCTTCAATAGTAGTTCTAAACACACTATTTGCTTTTTGCAACATCTCAACTTTTTGTTTCAATTTCACTCTTTCATTGAACCCTTTTTGCGACCTAATGACATACAATCCTACTTAAAGCTAAAAGTTGCCAGAATCATTCTGAGAAAGTTCTCTTCACTTTTTCCATTTGCTGACTTCCTTATAGGTTTTAGGCTCTGTTACTGCTTTGCAAGTAAAATGTAGGCCAAAGGCTATCAGGAAAAACATCCATGTTGCTTTCCCAAGTTAAATGTCTCAGTTCAGAGTTCTACCCATCAGATATCGACTCCTCATGTTTTGGGAAGAACCGTTGCCTCTCCATGACCCCAACACCAGAACAGTGTTGAAGTCTGTGGGAAAAACAACATGCCATGGTCTTTTCATTCTTTTTCGAACCGTACTGCTGAATGCATACGATAGGGGAAGATGAACAGAGCCGTGTAATGGGTTGAGCAACTATCCAAAACAAACTGCAAAGTGGTTCCAGACGGAGAATATCAAGTTGTTGAAATAGCCCAGTCTATCACCAGAAGTAGAGGCATCAAGACTCTCTAAATGCCTCCCAGATGGTCTGTTTACAAGAATGGGCCAACATCCCACCCGCGTACTGGGAGCCATTTTGTTTTAATGTCGAGGAAAACAAAGTATTAAATGCAGGACTTCTCCAAATATTATAAACTATGTCTTTTTACTTAAAATTCTCTGGGAAAGTTAAACATCCCAGTGGTAACCCTTTATATCTGTAAAAGATATTAATGCTTTTAAGAGACAACACATTTAGCCTAAAATGCAAAGATTTTGTTGCAGTTTGGTCATTTGATTCACAAAAAACTTAAACGTTTGAATTGGGCTGAGGAGGTGTTGGTTGTGGTGTAAAAACAATGATGTTACAGGAAGATGTAGCTATTGGCTAAGCTACACAACAAAGGTAAGCGTAATTGTTTTTTTGTGCTCATAAAACAAAACAAAAAAAAACATGTGGTTTAACAATGTAATGTCATTATTAAGTATAAACCAGCTCATTATACTCCATTGCTTATCATATAGCCTTCCTTAAAGCTAGACATCACCAGGCTTCTTTATAAAAGCCTAGAACCTTTGACTTCCCCCGTCTCCTACTTTCTACTCCAATAAAAGAATGCTGTGATGCTTGCTTAAATAACTTTATATAAATAAAGTAAATAAAGTATACACAGGGCAACACACTACTTGATGACCTGATTGGTCCTTTTCAAAAATTAAATGTGCACAGCTATGGTATTCAGAAACCCGTGTCATTGGAGGTGAGGTGAAAATAGACTAACCTCCAGCATTGTATGAAATGCTGTTCAAAAGAAAACCATTTTGTACATTCTGCATAACAGCATTTTCATCTGACCTTTTCTACATCTGTCCTCTCTCAGCAGAGGACTACTAACAGTACAGCTTATGTACATCGCTGGGTTGGTAACAATTAATAGAAGGGGTTACTGATATTTAGTCATTTTTTTGGAATTTCCCACCTGTTTGCTACTTTTTGAGAGAGAGTCATGTCATGGCCCTTCCTAACCTTTTAGATCCTCATATCAGGAAAAATAGTCTGGTAAAAAAAAGTCAGTCTTTTTTGAGGATTACATATACTGTAGTACCAGGAGATGGCAATAACCTGGCATTGATTGACAGGTAAGATTATGAATTCCTGCTCTTTTAAAACCGATTGATGGTTTAAAGGTTGTTTTGGCGATACAGCTACAGTAGCCCTGCGGGGACATGCTGTTGTCTATGTACAAACTCAATAGGTTTGATGGGGATTTCCCTTAAAAACCTTGAAACAAAGCAATAGCTCATAAATGCCACACACCTTCACGCATGTGTCACGATTCTGTGCTCAAAAAGAAAGAGTGTACCTCTCTGGCTGTGCTCAGTTTATTCGTTCTCTAAACACTGATGTGTTCCATTTTTATATACATGTTATATACATGTTACACAATCCATGTTTAAAATATAGCTGCTGTTAAACAATCAACTCTTCAATCTTATTTATACAGTCCCTAAGCTATAAAAGTTGGATTTTCTTCTACTCTGTATTCTTCAATTTTGTGCAGTTCTGTTTAGGTTCAGTTTAGGCTAGCTCTTGTCCTTGTATCCATTACACACAGCGCTTACATGGCCCTCAGTGTGTCCAGTGCTTTTCTGTGAAGTGTACTTCAGGGCGTATTGTGCACGGACATTCATCACTAGAGCTGGCTTGTACTTAAAGCAGTGGAGAGGACACGGCAGCCAAAACAACACTGTATTTAATGTGCACAACACAATGTATCTGACTCTGTGGGAACAGCACAGATGGTACCTCTGGATGATATTTCAGGACTGGATAAGCAATTTTCAGTTTTTAAGACATTATTTGGTTTGGTTGGTTATATAACTCTGTAATTTGTGTAACCACCTTTTTGTGCTCGCTCCCACTGTTCATGTAAATAAAGTGGTTAATCTAGATTACCCTTTATGACTAAATGTAACTGTGAATGTCTGTCAGTGTTAGCCCTGCTACAGTATAACCTGGTGATGGTCCACACATATGCAATGTATTGGTTTTGACCAATTCCATTATGATATTTGAGTGACAGTAGAAATGGTGTGCATCTATCCTATTACTAATGAGTAAACTAAATGTTGCATGGTTTGTAAATGCAATCAAACAGTTAATTGCCATAAATGGAAATTTTAAATAAGACTGACACACTGGCCTTGGTCTTGACTTAGTTCAGCTCGCCCTTGATTAATGTTTTGACTAGATCTCAGAAC
The DNA here is from genome assembly GCA_024416835.2 of Perccottus glenii. Lineage (NCBI taxonomy): Eukaryota > Metazoa > Chordata > Actinopteri > Gobiiformes > Odontobutidae > Perccottus > Perccottus glenii. The sequence continues at coordinate 19,277,389 of CM044562.2, read as the reverse complement.
CCTTTTTCACAGGAACAGTATGGTGTTGGCTTGTCAAAACACGTAAGCCTTTAGAGTTGTTTTCATTGCTAAAAGGAGGACAAAGCATCCTGTTGAATACTACTCTGGTAACCCCTAGGCTTTGATACCAACATTGAGGTAAGGTTAGGTGGAGCTAAACATTGCAGTCTGTTGATTGGAGGCTGAAAAAGAAAAAACACAAAACTGTAATGTTTCAAATGAAACGTGTTTTGTTCTTGACTGGATGGATAAGATTTTGATTAAATTTGTATCTTATGGTTCTTCCTTTACAAATTAAAACATTGCATTTGCTGTCTACGTTGCATTAAACAGATACTTAGAAGGCTTAGAAAGCTTGGTCCTGTAATTCCTCTTCAATTTACTGCAGCAGTATACAGTACAATCATACATACAACCTCACTGTTACTCACTTTTTTTTTCTTGCTTCTCTGATTCTGGTTAATGGCAACGCAAGTACAATCCCAGCCGTGATCTTGGCCTTGACCTCATTATAGTGTTTAATGTAAGCAATCAATTTAGAGTTCTATTTACCCTTTATACCCACAGATAGGTTGAGGAAGCTCTGATAAATGTAGTGGATACATTATCAGCTGTTGAAATATTGCAGACAGCTGAGAAATGAGCTCCGAGTCAAGGACACAGTGTGACATCTGGTTTTAAATGAAAAGTGAACAGGGTGCAGGTGAACAGGTGTTTTGTGGCTGCTACTTTGAACAAATGACTGTCTATAAATGTGCGTGCTGAGGTTTTGAAGTTATCCTTGAACTTTTGATGCAGGGATTCTGTAAAACTTTAACTTATTTTGGGTGAATAGGTGGGGATATGCACAATTAATAGCAAAAACTAATTTACATTCAAATCAAACATTGACAATAAACCAAAAACTGGAGTCTACAACAAAACAAATGTCAGCATCCCAGCTAGTTTTCACCTGCTCCACTGTTTGTTTTAAAGACTGTGGTGAAAAGATGTAGCTCATAGTTGTCAAGTTTATTGTGAATGAGAGTATTATGATTGGGTTTGAACAAAGTGGCTATCAAAGGCTCAGCTGTAGCAAGAATGTGATTTACAAATGAATTCACAAAAGAATATTTCTCAACAAAAAGACTTTAGTTCTAAATTCATGGGGTTTTGGAAAGGTAAAAAAAAAGACATAAAAGATGTTGGAAAATACAAGGTTAAATGTTTTTGCTTTTTGCTGTTTGTTCTTCAGACTTGATCTAACGTGTCTTTAACATGTAACAGCAAATTGGATGTTTTTTGTACAATCTCTGCCATCATTCATGTGTTACATAATAAAGGTTTTGATCAGAAAAGGGAATTACTATTAGTTATTGTCTGAAAGTTCTGAATGTAATCTTGTTAAGTTACTTTGGATTCAACTAGCATTTAACCTTGAGCACAAAGAAAGAGACAGCCTTCTTACAGAGGACCATGGTCCACATTTCAGCACATACTGCTGCCACTTTCCATTTTCAAGGAAATTGAAATTTGAATTGTTACTATTATTAGTTATTTCCCAGTATGAAAACATCTTGGGTGGACCAACATATGACACAAAACACAATTAAAACGGACATGTATATCAATACACCAATTGTAGTGCCAGTCATTTTTGAGCCACGTATGAAAAAGCTGGACCTTGAGCAGCATCTATATTCTTACCAAATTCACGAGTTCACCTATTTTCATCTTGTCCTTCTGACATAAAGCCATGTTTGAACCGATAGTGTGGCAGTCCTAGCAGTTCTAGGTGTAGTTTAGATGGTGAAGTAACGTTTTAGTGAAGTAACGTTTCTAATGCAAACAACATGGCATCGCTCTGATTGGGTAAACCTACTTGGTAATTGATGGTTACTTGCACATGGTTAATCCAATCACCTTCAGGTATTCACTTCATGCTCAACTCTGTCTGTGGTAGCCCTTTGGGTTTTTGTAACAGACCAGTCATATTAGAGTGTAGGGTCCAAACACGTATCCATCTGAGGGTTAATGTCAAACCTTTTCAGACATTATTATTTATATTATTTTATATATATACATATATATATATATATATATATATATATATATATATATATTTTTTTTTACATTTTTTCTTTGTTCCTCTTTTCTTCTTCTAAATGCTTACATGCAAATTATTATTATTTAGCCTTTTTTTGTATTTTGAAATTGTCATGGGAATTTATGAGAGGAAAGACTTTGGGCTGAAACTGCTTTAAATTCAACCTCACTGGCTTTAAAGTACAGAGGAAAACTGTTGCATCCACACTGGAAACTTATGTTGCACTAGAAAGAAGCTACATCACATAAGGGACTACATCACCTCTGTAAAAGAAAAATTCTCATGAGTATATGTTTTTGCTTGTTTTGAGGAAAATTTACCTTTATGGGCACATTGATTTCTTCTGTTTTGCCTTTTATAGTCCAATAAATGTACCGCCACCATTTCCGTGCCTACAAGTCCAATCCTGGTCTTTACCACCCACCCATTTCCCTTCCTAAAACACCGGTTTTATTCTTTCTTTTGACACTGATTAAATTCCCCCGCAGCCTGACTCAGGTTTATTGGAAAATTGACACGTGGGAATGAAAACATTGTCCACAAAATGCTCTATAATTACAGCGACGGATAATACGATGGTCTACTGAGTGGGCTTTCTGCAACACTAAACGGAGCTACAAATAAATGGTGGCGACACTGCATTTGCTTTGAAAACGTTGTTGAATATAGTGTGTAGTAGGTCAGCTTAGGGTTTTCAGACTCCTATAGGCTCGGCTGGATGCATGAATAAAAGCTATATAAAAGTTTTCTCAACGTTGCATATAAAGCAAATAACTTATACAACTGGAATAGTAATGGGGCTCTAGCAGCAACAGAGGGGTCAGAATTTACATGCATTTGAAACAATAGCCCTGTTGTTTATGACCAAATCAAGTGGAAGTAGGTCAGAGAGTTCATAGTAGTTCATAAATGCCCTAAAATCTCATGTAAGAATCCATCCTCAAATAAAACCATGTGTGCTTCTCTCTGGCAGTGCTCAGTTTGTCCTTCCAACACATTTTATGGACCTTTTCTATGTTACAGTTAAACACACAGTGGAGAAGGAGACCACAAGACGCACAACAAGCATCTTTTACGTTGTGTTCATGAACAACTTCAACGGAGACATGAGGAGAGGTCCAAACGCGCTACACTCATCTCTTCTCATTCTTTTTCCTCTCTTCTTTCTGTGTCTCCTCTGTTTTGAGTGTTGAATGTTTTTCATTTTGTTCAACTATATGCTACAACATTTTGTCTTGCGTTCTAATTCAATGTTCATATCAATATCCTCCATATTGTCTCAGGCTTAATATCATTTCTCAGCAACTTTTTGCACTCAAACATTTAAATATCAACAGCTAATGATGCATTTGAAATCAATAGCTACCACTTAAATCTGTACAACATAATTATAGGTATTTGTTTGAACAACCTGCATCTTTTTAAAACACATTCAGGAATACAAAAGCAGGTAAAAAGCTTACTACAGTATTATAAAAGTTCATAGAGCATGAAAAAACAAGTCGATTCTCATTTAGATGGAAATTAAGCACATTGAAAAAGTTTGATAGAGCAAGTTGAAAGGTTCATTCCACGCTCCCACACAGTGACCTGTATCCAGCCGAGGTAAGTCCACTCACCTGGACCTTTGGATGCACAAGTGCCCATATGGAAAGCTTTTAGTCGAAGTATGGAGTGTACACTTCATATTTTCTGCAGTGTGTTTGTGCCTCGTGCCTGTCGGTATCTGTGCTATATTTAAAAGGGTTTTGGTCTGCTCAGAACTATACTCAAATTCAAAACGCAAATGTTTTATCAAAAATTACCTATTTTCATGATTGTGTAGTCTCCTATTTAACATTTCAGTCACGACAATGCATTTTTATTTGTATGTTAACAGAGTTATAGTTTAAAGACTTTTAAGACTTGAGTTTGGTGGAATCATGTGTACCGTATTTCACTGACAGATTTCCGCTGGAAAGAAACCTCCAGTTTAAATGATATATTATTCCTGGGGCAGAAATAGGCCAATATACTAGATCCTATAGCAGGCTCATATTTGTACAACATACATCAAAATTACCATACCGTTTCAGAAGACAGGTGTTTTTCCTCCAAACTTGCCGAAACAAACCACGTCTTTAGAATGGCTCCATACACAAGAAACTTAAAAAAATAAATTAAAAAAAAACATAAAATCTTTTCAAATTGTCATTGTTTTTCCTAACTGTATTAAATCCTTCTAAAAAATAAAGTTGGTAATGTGTTGCATCTACATCTAACTTGAAACTAATGCACACTGTAGAATTTCCAGGTAAGTTTTAAAATTGTTAAATCTTTGACTGGCTTTTTTTTTTTTCTTTTTAAAACCCAGTTAATTCACGGGGATGTAAAGAAAAAAGGTTCTCAATTTTTTCCATAAATCAATAGCACTCATTTTGGGTGCCCTTATTACGCTGCTCCTGAATTTGAACCTCATCTCTGCCCTTGTGTGCCCCATTTATGCTCAGCATGCACTGTGTCACTGTCTTTATTTATGCCACAACCCAGTGTTTTCTGTTAAAACACAACCAACATCTACTGTAACATTTACTTACATGCAAGCTCTTTAAACAGCAGGCCCAAAGTAAACCATGCCAGAAAAGTGCAGGACAAAGTGAGAAGCAAGAAAGCAACAAAATGTGAACCTAAAAGGGGTTTATGACAATACCCCAGTCTACCTTACGTCCCTGTATAATTTGGTCATTGTTCAGCAGTAACACAAGTTCTGTGTAATTTATCATTATACTTCACACACTGACTGACATTTTGGCAGCACTTAGACAGTTTTTCTAACTTTATTGTCTTATCTTTTTCCGACAGACTCATCAGTGGAGTTTGTTCACAGCAGACATGACTTGTTGGGAAAAGCTCATGCATAACTAATAACATTAATGAGGGTTCAGTCGAATTTAAGCATCCCAGTGAGATTTCCAATTAAGCCGCTATCCTTATTTACACCACCACGTCTTTTGTCTTTTTGTTTTCTACCCTTAGGTGTTGACGCATTAAAAGTGATCAGCTTCATGGGTTTTGTATTACCTCACACAATGAATTTGCTTTGTTTTATGTTATAACACAGCACAATTAAGGAAGCAAGCACAATGTCTTTGTATTGTTGGGGTGGACTACGTCAGTGAGTGATGAGGGCCTATTGAAATCCTCCTCCACAGAAAACAGCTCACTGAATGCCACCGTCAGGGGGTTTAATAGGAGAGCAGTTTAACTCATCCAAAAGATGGAGAACAAATTTCAATATTTTATTATGTGAAATGAGGAGAGGTTAAAATCATTGTCTGATGGAGGGTCAAGCTTGCTGCTGCTGAAGGACTGTCAGATCATTATTTGACTAGAGCTGGGGTCAAACCTAACTGACGACATGATCTGAAGCATTTGCTAACATTGTTTTTTTGGTAAATTCATCCACTACACTGTTTTTGTGTGTTCCCGAGAAAAAAAAGAGTGACCAAATATCTTTCAGTGATCATTTATTGAGTGGTTGAGCAAGGCCGTGTGCAGTTTTTGTTAAACATTGGCAGCTCTTTACAACTACTACTACTATAAAGTCAACACATAAGGTACAAGACAACCCTAAATTCCAGTCTGAGCCAGACTGACTCACACACCATTGATTTAAACTGTGCCATTTACTCCCAGTCTTTGTGCTAATCTTCTGCTAAAACAATTGGATTTAGCTCACACAGTCATAAGAATGTGCTGAAAGTGCCAGTGTTTTATGAGCAGGCTTTGAAACAGGATCCACCTCTGAGACCTGGACATTAAAAATGCACGAGCCATCCACGTTTCTTTCATCAACAAATGCCCTGAAACAAATCCTCCAAACACTTGTCTCACTTTTTTCCGATATCCCCACCTCAATCAGCCCCAGCCTTAAGCTCTTCACTGAAAAATCTTTAAAGTTGCCCTTTACTTTGTTTAAAAGCATTGTTTAAAGCTCATATACTGTTATCTTTGACTTTGACCGTGACACCCTTGGGGTTTTCTCACATTCACAAAATTTGAATTACTGCCTTCCAAGTCAGACTAAGATGCTTCTGTGCATTTTAAATGCTTACTATAGTTATAGCATTCATTTGGATTTATTAATGATATGTTAAAAGGTATAATACCACACTGGCTCATTGTTCTATAGTAAAAACATCCCATGTGGTCTAAAAACGTTTTTAACTAATGTAAACATAAAGTACTATACATGACTCCTGCATTTTTCTGAATATATTCAGAAAGACATCTAAACACAATATTGTGTGTATTGAGCACCTGTTTGTTGAGCATTAACAGCAGGCCTCTTGGAGGTTCATAAAGCCTACATTTAAGCCATTATGACACTTGTGTAGTTACTTAAATGGTTTACATAAACAAGTTCATCATCATCAACAAAATCATCTGTATTTATTGTATTTCAATATAGGATGTTATTTCTGCCACTTTATTAAAATTTACAAACAGCATGTTAAATAAAACAAATTATTTGCTTCTCTCCATTGACTTTCATTCTTTTCAAGCTTATGCACCTAGACCTCTCAAATGTTTTTACAGCAGCCTGAAAGGACAAACCACTTTTGCATTGTTATGGCCAGTACTGTTTCTTCTTCTCGTAATGTAAAAAAAAACAGTTGAATACTGTAATTGTTGCAGGCATTGGTGTTTAATGCCTCCTAAATCTTACGGACTCTGTTGAAGACTAGGCAACAATGCTGTATGCTAATTTTAAATGGAGTCATTACTGGCTAAGAACCCAACCTCAATTTTTCATCTTACTGAGTCATTATCTGATCAACTAGTCCCGGAGCTGTCAGTGTAAAGTACTGTGCGTTAATGTAATGCCCCAACCTGTGCCATCTTTCTCTCTGGCCTCTGACATTGCACAGGGTCGAGGCAAACTGACAAAACTGTGGCGTGTGGTAGTTTGTAGGAAAATGTCTCCACTTGCCTCCTTGTGATACCCATGCTGGCTTTTATTTCCCATATTTTCAAGGTAAATCAACTTCAACTCTTTCCTGTAGCTGTTAAAATTGTGCACTGGCCCAAATCCACTCGGAGATGGCGTCGAGCCATCCTTGTGGCAGCTCACTTCTGGACTTCTGGTTGCTTCAAAGACAGGCAGTGCTGGATCAAGACTCTTTATCACCTCTTGCCTATAAAATATTGATTCTGTGGCCTGTGGGCTTTTAGCATGTGTCTGGGAGATATTTATTTCTCAGAGGATAAAAGTGGGCATATTGTACACTGACTTCATTTGCCAGGGCTGTAATAATTCAATGTAAAGTTTTTGATATATTGGTGTCAGAGATATGGCGCTCTACGTGCCCTTCAGGTCTAATAACTTCCTCTGTGCTTACGGCTTTCTCATAAACTGCTTTATATAACCAGTTAATTTGCCCGTATTAATTCGGCGGTATTTCTCGTTGGCGGTGTCACCCGTAATGTAACTAGGAGTTATAGAGGTGGTAAACTCTGAGCTGCAGCTGGTGATCATCATCCTGCAACAGCCGCCGCATTCAAAAGTGAGATTAATTACGTTTGGCAGGACACATTAATACTTGTCTCTTCTTCTTGACAATTTTGGACAATATTTTTCCACTTTTAGAGAGCTCGTTTAATATACTGAACGCAAGCATTTTCTCATTTTTTCAATGAGAACAGGTTTAACAAATATTACTAAGATAATCCTCCTTTGTTCCAATAAAGTTAGCTGTTATACTCACAGCAGCAGTCGTCAGTGTGAAAGCTATAATATGGAAAAAAATTAATTTTAGGTGACAAAATAGCCTTATTTCAGATAGTGGTCAGTTTGCACCAAAACAGATGTCTATTTAGTTCAGTCATTGTTTTGTTGATGGATGATATTGTTTTGGTAAAACAATTTCTGCTCTTCTGCTCTGGGGAAAGCTAGACAACCATTTTTCTTGCCAGTTAATGGCACACTTCTTGTTTGGGCTTGTTTAGACGTCTGTGGTTCACACAGGGTTTACATTTGAATCAAACCATAGCAGAGTTTAGTTTGAAGCAAATCGAGAACCATGTTTTGAAAGTGTCTTGGAGCAGGTCTTTGAGTGTCTTTGGTGCACACTGAGGTTGACAGCGTGCACACACATCAAAGTGAACTGCCCTTACAGAGCAACACAACTGGAGTTTGTCTTAACCGCACCAAACACACCCTTAGGGATGTTAATGCAGTAGTTTATGAGCAGACACTGCCATCTCACTCACAAACAAACAAAAAGCTAATGTAGAATAGCACAGACAAAAGTGAGTTGGGGCTTAGGCATGCCTCATAGCACAGCACTGTCTGAGCACTTTGAAAGCACATGTCTCTTGTGTTGTACAAGAGTGATGATAAAAGTTTGAAAATCAAACTGAAATGAAATACACCATTAAAAAAAAAAGATGTAACCTATCCTTTGTGTGGGACATACTTTCAGTTTTTGTTTGACATTTCTTCCATGTAAATACTGTGTAGATCTTATGTGAACCACAAACAATTCACTAGATCTAATGGTTTTCTCTGCACATATGGCCCATGTATTGACCATTCTTAGTCATGTGACTTTTGTTAATGTCGCCCTCAGTTTTTAAGTGGCTCAGTGGTAGAGCGGTCGTCCTTCAACCGGAAGGTAGGAGGTTCGATTCCCGCTCTCCCCACAGTTCATACTGTCGTTGTGTCCTTGGATCAAGACACTTAACCCACCTTGCCTCCAGTGTCTGTGTATGAATGTGTAAGAATGTTTAGTGAATGTATTTGGTGATTGTCGGAGAGTCCGTAGGCACGGAATGGCTGCCACATCTGTCAGTCTGTCTACAGATGTAGCTTACCGCCACCAGTGTGTGACTGTGGAGTGAATAAATAATTGATATGTAAAGCGTCTTTGCGTCCACAGACAAGTGCTATATAAAATTGATGTAATAATAATAATAATAATAATAATAATAATAATAATAATAATAATAAATAACTGCACACTAACACCATCACTGCATTGTGGTTACGGGAACGTTATGTGGAATTTACTGTTGTTTTTTTTTTTGTTTTTTTAAACAAGAACAATACATTTGTAAGGTCAATTTAAATAAAATAAAAAGCAAATTCATTGATTAAGACTGATTGAACAGACTTATTGCGGTCGGGAAGAAGGAGTTCTCATTGTGTTCTGTCCTGCAGCTCATTGATCTCAGTCGTCCACTGGCTGCTCTCTGTTTTTCAAAAACCTAGTGCAGGGGATGGTCCATGTTGTTCACTATAGCATCCGTCTTGTTTATTTGTCTAAACCTTCAAATCATTTTAATGTTTTCAGTTTTCAAATAATTTAATGTTCAAAGATTTTATTAAGGCAGCTTTAAAAAAAAAAAATCCCAACAGAGAGCAGAATTGTGAGATTGTATGACATCCCAGTGTGATCCAACCCTGATTTATTACACATAGTCCAGGGTTTTCCTCTGAGTTTAGCCTTGTTTAGTTTGAGCCTTGGACTTTTTTCTTTATCCCAGTTTATCCAGATTGAATCCCTCTTTAGTGTTCAAAACCATTACAATACCAGTGTCTCTACTGTATTGGTGGGCTCACTCAGTAAAGTGCTGTTTTTCTTGCAGTGTTTTCTCCTTGAGTGCACTCCACTCTGGTCCGCCTGATGTTAGTCGAGCTGAGGTTTTGTTCTTCCGTTCAGAATGATTTAATCTGAGAGGAAAGGTAAATGAAGGGTTGCAGAGGAAGCTTTTCAGCGAGTCGGATGCCTTGCTGCTGGAGTTGCATTTTCAGGAATCGACAGTTTGAGTCAGGCATTTAGCTCTTATGTTATGTTCCTTTCCCTTACATGCTCTGGATGCAGTAGATATAGTAGAAGATCTAGGTCAGCCAAGGGCCACAGATGTTTTATAATGTAGCCACAGCACTGTCAGACAGACCAATGCAGTTTTAAAGCTGAGGTTTTTAAATTTTGTGCAGGGTTATGCTGAGTTAGTCCTGGTGCAGTTCTGGTTTTACAGAACAACAGCTCCTATGAGAGGTTATAAAACTACTTTTTTAAAGGTCTTGATCTTGACTCGGATTCAAACTCATTTTTAGTATGTCAGGTCTAGGTCTTGGATAGAGAGGTTTGGAGATTTAACACCTGCCAACACTGCAATGGATTTTTATTTGTCCTCTACTTTCTTGTGATTGGGTGAGGTGCACTGTGGCAGAGTGGTTATCATTTCCGCCTCACCGTAGGAAGGTCATTGGATAAATGTCTTTTTTGTTCCTTCCTGACTTGAGGACTAGAGGAAGAACAAGCCAGAAAATACAGCCCATTCTTAGAAGTAATTTGTCCTTAGCAAACTTTTGGCACAAATTCTGCCTTGTGCTTTTGTGCTGTATGCACTTTCAGTGAATCCAGATCAGACGTCAGTGGAGTTTCTGGGACAGTGGTTACTAGCACCAGCGTCTTCTAGTGAGGCCGAAACATTTGCCTCCTGGTTGCCTTGGAATGAAAAATGTGGTGCTTTTATGTTACACTCTCCTGTGTATAATTGGCTTCCTCAGAACCTCACATTCACAAAATTTTAAAATTTTAAATATTCCCTTTAGAAGCCTACTGTTGATTGTCACTGTTACTATGCAAGTAACATCAAAGCTTGCCTACCAAATGTATTGATGCCAGTACACTCATTTTCATAAGAAGCCCAGTGTTGTTCTTCTGCTTATTGAATGAATTAACTGAGCCTAGGGTCAAGCAATTGGTCCCAAAGATCCTATTGGTTCTCACATCTTCCAGCAACGCTTAAAATAATAACTCTACTGTTAGCATTCACAAACAAACCAGAAAGTAATGGAGGATGAAGAATATGCACGTGGTTTGTAGAATTTATAAATTGAAGAGATTCCAACCCTTGCCCAGCATCAACAAGAGCTATTGATTGGCAGGTCTAGATTGTGTAGTGGTTGACTGAGGTTTAAACTGTAGATCATTACAGGAACGGGAGACCTCTAGTCAGTCAAAGAAAACAAAAAGTGAAGCACTTCGCATTTCAAATAGCCCTCTAGAACTACACTCAAGATAATAAAGTAAAGGGAGGCATATTGTCATATTGTCTCATAAATCAGGCTGACTGTTGCACCCGTCAGAAAGGAAGTTTAAAGTACCTGCCTGAAAAATTAAGCAGTACAAAAATTGTTTTGTCCCAGCAGCCATTAGTACTCTGAACAAGTGAATTAAACTGTGTGCACAATTATTAGGTAAGTGATTATTTTGACCATATCCTAATTTTATCCATAATTTCCAACTCCAAGCTGTATAAACTTGAATCCTTATTGGATTTACTGCATATCAGGTGATGTGTATTTGTGTAATGAGGAAGGGTGTGGCCTAAGGAGTTCAACACTCTATATCAAGGTGTGCATATTATTAGGCAGATTCTTTTCCTCAGGAAAAATGGTCCAAAAAAGAGATTTAACTGACTCTGAAAAGTCAAAAATTGTAAAAAGACTTTCACATGGATGCAGTCTCTTGGAATATTGAAGATATTGGAGCGAGATCAAAGAACCATCAAACGTTTTGTAGCAAATAGTCAACAGGGTCGCAAGAAACGTGTCGAGAAGAAAAGACGCAAATTAACCGCTAAAGATTTGTGAAGAATCAAACGTGAAGCTACCAGGAACCCATTATCCTCCAGTGCTGCCATATTCCACAACTGCAACCTACCTGGAGTGTCAAGAAGTACGAGGTTCAGGTTCAGTTCTCAGAGACATGGCCAAGGTAAGAAAGGCTGAAACCCGACCACCTCTGAACAAGACACATAAGTTGAAACGTCAAGAATGGGCCAAGAAATATCTGAAGACAGATTTTTCAAAGGTTTTGTGACTGATGAGATGAGAGTGACTCTTGACGGACCAGATGGATGGGCCCGTGGTTGGATCAGTAACAAACACAGAGCTCCACTTTGACTCGATGGAGGTGGGGTACTGTATGGGCAGGTATTATTAAAGATGAGCTAGTTGGACCTTTTTGGGTTGAAAATGGACTCAAAATCAACTCTCAGACCTACTGCCAAAAGACGGGTGACTATATTTGTTCATTTTGAGTTTGTTTATTATTCTCACTTCAACAGGTGAAAATAAACAAGTGAGATGGTAAAATCTTTGTTTTTCATTTAGTTGCATAATAATTATGCAACTAATAGTTGCCTAATAATGGTGTACACGTAGATATTCTCAAGAAAGCCCAAACTTCACCTTTACTACTTAAATGTTCAGGTTTGAGGGTTTGTTAACATTTTGATTGACCAGGAGCACTGTAGTTGTACAATAACAAAATGAATCCTCAAAAATATAACTTGCCTAATAATTGTGCACACAGTGTATACTACTCTGTAATCTATTCATTCAGATCATATTTATTCTTGTATACTGCCTCCCTTACTTGTCCTACCGCTGTCCTGTTGATTGGAGACCCTTTTACTGATCAAACAGTTTTTATAGTCTAGGGTGCTCTTGATATGTTTTAATATCCTTAGCGTGTGTTTAATACCAGGGGTATTTTAGTTCTTTTAACTTGTGCATTGTTGTCACTTTGTTCTGTCTTGTGCTGGTTTGGAAATTGTATAAATAGAACTGACTCACTGCCAAACAAATTTACCTGTCGCTACAAATAAAGTTATCTTATCTTTAACCCTAACCTTGTTCCCGTAGACAAAGCTAGTGGTTTAGTAGCAATAGCTGTTTCTGTTTTTTTCTCACTTTGTGAAACAAAACATTGCATTTATTTAACACAAGCAGAACCTGTCGCCTTAAATACAATTTATATGGGGCGCCTCGTGGCTCAGCTAACTGCAGTCTTCAGCTCCACCCTTTAAAAAACTTTTTAAAACACATTTTTGGGGATGCTTCGGATTCCTTTAGTAATGGAAATGCGCCAGAAGCGACCCAACCTACACCGTACCGCTCCAGTGGGACCACTCGGGTGAGTACTGGGCGCTTTGGTTTGGGACTGTTTACTGATATTTGTGCAAATTGCAGTCTAAAATAACAATAAACAATAAACAGAACCATACATATTTCTTTACAGCATCTTCATTCCTGAACAACATGAATGTGTGGTCGACCCATATTAGTCAGTGGATAAAGACAAGAACGTGTTGGTGCAGGTTTTGTCCACACTCTACTGTGAGTAAAGAGGGGTATCTACATAAACAGTGATGACATGTTGTGTTTCTAATGGTGCTGCAAGTTGGGGGTAAAGCCATAAACAGCAGAAATAAAATGCAGTCGAAGAAACTTGAACTATACATTTAGAGGTTGATAACAATTTATCAGATCTATATTCCCTATCCGCTTTTCTAAAGACAAAGTGAGAGCGCGACAGATCCACTGTGACTGCATGACGAGGCGCGCTCCTGTCCCATGAGCACACGTTTCTTGCCAGAGCATGTCACATTAACACACATTTGCACCACTGCCTGAATATATAAGATATGCATTGAGAAGTAACAGATCCAAAAATCTGGACATATCATCAGCAGGAAATTTGAAAATGTTTGAGTCAGAGGATGCTGACCAAACTGCTCTCTATCATGAATCGAGCCCACTCTTTTCTCTTCATTTATAGCATTCTCAGGTGTTTTCTACAATGACTCACCCTTATGCAACCGATACGCCTCAATAGTACCCATTTCTGTCCTCTCCTGTTTATTACACCTTCTTACTAAATATTTACCATTGCACTTGTATAATTCTCTAGCATATATGCCTATGTCAATATCAAATGTTGGTTTTATATTATTGTATGGTATTTATTCTTACTTCTGTTTTGTGTGCTACTGAGCTGCTGGGCATTTCTCTTGTGGTCCAAGTTGATCTAAGTCTAAGTGTGATTGTAATCGCAGTATCTCTCTGAACACAGGACAGGTATGTTGTAAGAAAGAGAAACAAAAGTGGTCCACCTGTACTGAAAACTCTCCTGGTCCTCACTTCTGACATAGTCTGCTCCCAGTTTGAAGCTCTTCTCCTCCTGACCGCATGGAGGCGCCGCAGACCCGCATTCCGTCTCGCTTGCGCGCCGCTTGACAGTGCAAAAAAAGTAGCAGCAGAGGAAAAGAGGAGAAGAGGAGGAGGAGGAGGAGGGGGGGTCTCTCTCTCTCTTTTTTTTTTTGTTGAAACGCCTGTGATCAGATGCTCCCCGTGCGGGCTATGGAGGGAGCACAGAGGCAGCGCTTCTGGGGGATTTAGGAGGTGAATGGAACTGAGAGCACAACTTCACTCCAGTCCGCGTCCTTTCGCTGCTTTTTTATACCTCCACAACAATTAAACCCCCGCGTCTACTGGACTTTTCACTCTAGGATTCTAGTGACGAAACGCTGGACTTTACTTCTTGTTCTTCTTCTCATGCAAACATGTATCCGCTCGCTTCTTTGCTGCTGATGCTGGCCTGTAGGATCTACGCGGACAGTATGGAAAGTCCAACAGGTAAATGACACGGCGTTGTGTTTATTATTTTATATATTTTTGCACGCACCTGTTTATAAATGTACGCGTAAAGTTGGAAAGTTACGTCGCTTTTGCTGCTCACTCGAGACATACGCGTGAAGCATCGCTGTATGTCACTCCTTGTGGCAGTGGAAGTGTGAAAAGTTAATGTGGTTTGCACAAAGCATTAGAAGACAGCACTTTGTACGATCTAAGAAAGACATTTTCTTCAACCTCAGTGCATCACTGCGTACTTTGTCTAAGGGTTCTTTCTGGTTCAAAGCATGCCACTCTTAATATAAACATGCCTCATGTTGCAAATAGATATATTTTACTCACATTGTGCCCAACTGGAAGTTATTGTCATTGTTCAGACTTGTAAAAAGACATACACTATCACGTTATAGGTGTGATTTTGGAATTGGAAACCACAAGTATAATCCTTCTGGTGATTCTTCAAACTGATATGCCTTCATCATTTTCCCAATCTGCCCAAACTACATTTAAACTTAAAATTGTGCAAGTATCAAGTGTCAGTGGTTAATCATATTCAAATGTCTGACTGGGACTGCTTCGAAATCAGCCTTTCTGAAGATTGAACTTGCACCAAGTCTAAATGCTAATTGTGGTCTACTGTCCACATTTCAGTGTTTTACCCTGGCTCCATTCATTTATCATCTATTCAACTGGCACAAACTAGACTTTAGATTTTGCCAATAAACCAGCAAATTGGATGACAGTGGTTAATTAAATTGTATATGGAATTGGTCCCATGCCAGTTGTCCTCTGTTGTGACCTGACTGCACTGTACCAAGAATAAAGTTTTCCCTTGTTTTTTTTTTCTATGGCTGATAAGTTGTGTCATGTTCGTAGTGTTGATGGAACTATCTGCATAATAATATTGCTGATGCAGGGGCAGTTTTAGATGGCAATATTTAGTTCTAAGCCTGTTAATCAAGTGTTGGCAATGCAGCACAGATGAATTAGTGATGTCAGTATTGTGCCCCAAATAACAGCACTGGTGGCTGAGCTAAATATTCTTAGCAGGACTTTGAAAGTGTTCCCACAGAAGGGGAAAGTGAGACGTTAAGCCTTGAAACCTGAAATCCACCGGGATAGATAACTCCAAGCCTCTCTCCTTTGCCCGTGGCGAGTTTCAAACAGCTAATTTCCTGTCTTTTCTTTTGAGGAACGGTTTGTGCTTGTGGTCATGCCCCATCTCATGTAAAAGTGCCAGTTGGTTAATGTGAAGAATGTCGCACGGAGCTCTGTTTATAAATAGTTGGCTACACGGGTATTGGTTACACAGACGGTGCAGAAGCAGTTGGTGAACAGACGTGCCCTGAGCCTCTCCCTGCTCTCGAGGATCTCGCAGCTTGCTCAGACAACATCCAGCATAAGACTCTGACTGGCACATGTTGCAACAGACAGCGCTCTCGCTCGGTTTGATTAGCTGTCAGTGGAGGGCAGTGAAAGTACTGGGCCGAGAAACAGCTGTCCATGTTGCACTGTTACTTGTTAGGAGCTAAAAAAGAAAGTGAGATGTGGGACAGTAAACGCGCTGTCCTTGGCTATAATCAAGCCCTTGAGAGCTATAGTGCTGTGTTTGCAGATTTTGAATTTTCTTCATGTGACCTACACATTATTAAGTTAATCTTTTAGAGAGGGTTTTGACCAAATTAAAACTCAGCTTTTTGGTTTATCACAAAGATAAATGTTTTAAGGGAGATGTTGAAAGTCCTAAATGCTGTTTCTGCAAATTTAGATTTTTCTTTTGTTTTGGCTACATCTCTAGCTGTATTTTGTCAAAACATTACTGAGTGTTTTTACAAAATAAAAACTCTACTTTGGAGATTTCATATGCTATAACTGCATGGCTTTAAGCAAGATCTTAAAAGTTATACTGCAGTAGGCTAAACCTACACATTTCAGAGTTAATTTTTAATTTTTTTAGCAAATGTTTTTTGGGGGGATTTTTCTATTTTATTTCCGACATACTTGTTTCTAACAAAGGCACAATGAGAAAGGCTAAAGTGCTTGGATATAAGTGAGGCCTTGAGCGTTATTCTGTTTTTTTTCTCCGGTCACAGTATAGCCTACCTACAATTATTAACCTTTCCCTCAGTCAAGTGTTTTAATTACATTAAAAGACTCTCAACTGACTTGCCAAATTTAGGTCTTTTTTTGTTCTGTACAAAGAATTGGTCTGGTCCCTCTTGGGTCTGAGTTTGATTTCCAGAGGGCAGGACAAATGGGTGGAAGTTAAAAAAATTTGAGAAACAAACAAACCTGACCCACAGTACCACAACCAGGCTATTTTTCAACCCACTCTGAACGCCACTTGTCCCTCTAAGAAGTTGGACGCCGACCGCACGGGGCCGCGTAACTAGTTAGCATGCCGGAGTCTCGTTCGTTATCGGAATTAACCAGACAAATCGCTCCACCAACTAAGAACGGCCATGCACCATGCATAAACGATCATAATTGGTCAAAGGTTTTGAGCTCAGGTGGAAGACAAGATCAATGGATGGGATTCTTGACTTTGCAAAGAAATTTGGTGGGTCTGGTTGGCCAAGATAAAATTGCATGGCACATTAAAGACTACATCATTATTGTAGTAAAGTAATCTTTACAATATAATTATTATTCTCCATTTAAGTTTGCAATATGTCATGCAGCCAAAGGTATATGTTTAGTTGCTTATTAATGTAATTTGTTTTGTAAAGTTCTTTTCTAAATGCCTTGTTAGTATGGTGCCATGTCCACGTAGGTGATGAAATAGTAAAAAGACTAGCACCTGCCTTGTTTAGATGAGTGAGATTGTCACAGAAGAACTGTAGCAAGATGAAAAACCAGTCACAAGTTGACAGCCGTTTCCATTGTTGCCTGTGTAATCCTGTAAGATCCCGTTCCGGCATTTTGACAGGAGTCTTTGTGGCTTTGACGTTCATCAATGTCTGGTTGCGTCACTGTCCTGTTACACTGTGTTGATGTGCACAAATTACAGCTACTGTGCTGTATCTATTAAATCATGTGATAAAAGTAGATGATTGTGGATGCTTAGATCCAACTTGAAATGAAAAGATAAAATCATAAAGGGTTGTCATACAAGTCAGGGTCTGCACCCTCTCTGGGACCTAATTGTGAATCGACTCAAGCCTTTTCCCCCAAAACAATTTGGTTCAGAAACTTGAAAAGTAGTTAGCTCTTTCTTGGGAAACATCAAACCTTAGTTAAAATAGTTACATTTGCCATTATATTGCAACATTTCTGCCAACATTTCTGCCATGTATGAACTGGGCAATAGTCCACTTTTAATGACCGTAATAGACCTTGATTCACAAAGAACAATTCTCAAAACAAACTGATCCCCATCAATTCAGACAATACCACCAACACCACTGGCAGAAATGGTGCCCAAATATATTTACCACATTAGATACAATTATTTTGATGTTGTTGAATATGACAAAATATTTTGAAATACATGTATTATATGGTTTATGGTATTATGAGAGTGAAAAGAACAAATGTACTAATAACTTAAAAAAAACATTTGAACAAAATTGGGCTGCACTATATATCGCAAATCTTTTATTATCGCAATATTAATGATTGCAGTTTTTGTATCGCAAAAAATAACTTGTATTGCAATAATGCTATACTCTTCCACTTTATAGAATTGTACTTTATTTCTGTCAAAATCATCCAAAATTGTTCAAACAAAGCTTTAAATAAGACCTGATAAAAAAAGTCCTGGTTTAGACCTGCTTCTTTTCTCTATTTAGTCCCAGTTTAGACCTTTTTAATCCTGGTTTAGTCCTAGTTTAGACCTGTTTAATCCTGGTTTAGTCCTAGTATAATCTTTGATGCTGTTTTAATTCCTGCTTTGACGAGTGGAAGTTAGTCCAGAGTAGTGTCAAAAATACTGGTACTTCAATATATATTGATACTACAATTTCTAAAGTGGTTACGATACTCTTATTTTTAAAAACGGTAAACTGACTCCAGGTGCGCTCTCACTAAAGTGACTGCAGTGTAGCTTGCGTTGCTACAAAGTGGTGCAAACAAAAGGAGCCTGAAGTCTGTTTTGTGTTCACTTTAAATGTTTTGTGTTCACTTTAAATAATTTCAATGACGTTTGTGCCTGTGTTCAGTCTGGGTGCACTTATCAATGAACCTGAATAGAGATTGATATTAAAATCTATTAATCATCATCATTTAAATGTTATTATAGTTATTTACTAACATTAACAAACAATGAAGACTTTGTCGATTTGTCTCTAGAACTACGTTTAGGCGCTGACTTCTAAAACTACTTTAGTGTACTGTGACCTGAATGGATAAATTCACATTGTTTTGCTGTTTTGTTTTCTTTAGATTGTTCACTGTGCTTAAATTGTTCTGCACGAAGACCAGTTCAACTCAAAGCACCAATGTTAAAGACCAATAGCTTTCAAAATACCTTTACAAAATGCTTTTGCTAGCTTCTAAGAGATTTATGGCAATATGTTAAATGGCTTAACTATGATGTTCTGTGCACAGACCACCCTAACATCGTCTTTTATTGTCTTCAGTGTCAGTGGTTGTGGCTCAGGGCTAATCCAACAGAAAAAAGCTTGACTTAACACGCCAGCGCAAATGTGCAGGCAGTAAGTGGGAAGCTCACACAAAAGCCAATGATGAAATATGCTTGTTACGAAAGAAATAACACAGTTTTTTAATAGAACAATAGCAGGTTACGTAATGGCAGCACATTGTTCAGGAAAATTAATCCTATATGTAATTATAGTTGTGCATAATGAGACAATTCTTTAAGTAAAAAACTTCGAAGGTGTCCAAGATGTGGGAGTAAGCTTCAGAATGCAGCTTTAATTGTCTATTTGGCTGGATTAAAATAGGACTAATTAAGCATAAAATGGATAAAAATGACCCGTTAGAGATGATAAAGCAGGCCTTTTTGCAGAACACTGCAGCATTTGCCGGTGAGTGCATTTGAACCAGTCCGAGTGGGTGGGTCGAGCTCGGAGCATGTGGACGTATTTAACTAAAGCAGCCAGACAAATGGGATTGGGTGAAGGGGGGAGGGAAGTCAATAAGGCCCTTTACTTCTCTATACTCCAACAGTTTGATGGCTTTTGAAAAACTGTAATTGCTTCGACAGCCGTTTTGTTGGACCGTTATTGGCAAAAAGCAAACTTGTTAAGATGTCTGACGGAATGGGGTTTTAGTTTTTGCTATTAATCATCACAGTGGTGGAAGTTTTGCTGGCTTGGAAAAAGCGGAGAGACCTGACTAAAATCTAATGTCTATATATAAATAGAAAAGAGGAATTACTTCTTAGATTTACCTAAATGGAGTTGCTGGTTGATAATTTAATGATGGAGAACCTTCACCGACAATTTACAGCATAGTTTATTTCCTTAGTGTTCTGTGTTCATCCATCTTTCTACAAATCAGATCTAGTGCTGTCAGATGATTTCAGATGGTCCAAATAGACTGGTTTAACTGACATAATTTTAGAATATAAAAAAATTAAACCAATCATCTTGTCTTCACATCACTTTTCTGCAATTTCATCCATATAATCTTGCAAGATCAATATTAAAGACTGCTCTTCCATGACTGTACTTGGTGTCTAGCTAACCAGACTATCTACAATATCACGGAGGGACATCATACTTAATAGTCAAGTCATACTTCATAGTTGATTCATTGTTGCTGCAAAATCTTTACCCAAAGCACATCTTGAGTTGTCAGGTGTTTGTTTTTCTTGGCCAATTTACTCCAGGAATTGTCAAGCAGGGTCCATGTTGGAATCCCCATTTCTATGGTTGACAGTGGTGAGCGTACCATGTCTGTCCATTATTGGCTCTATGTAACCATGCATGCCTGTCACTAGCACCTGTTCTTAATGGTGTTGACAGTGCAGCCAGATCGCGTCGGCCTCAGCCTCTCTATGGTCTCCTTGGCAGTGGAAAAAAAACACAAACTGGCACCTGCTTCGGCTCCCCAGGTATTCCAAACATGTTGTTTTTCTCCCTAAATGCCAACAAATGATTATTGAGCAGATGGAGCAGTGCCAGAAAGCACCACGCTGCCTGTCAAGCCCATCGCTCAACATGTTCAGACAATAAAGTTAATTTGCTCACCTCTAGATATCCTCGGTGAACGACGGTATTTAATTTAACAAAAAAGCTGCTGCGTTTGTGATTGCTTCCCTTAGTGACTCATTTGATTGCTAACACAACCATCGCACAGCTCTGGGTTTTATTTCAACAAGCTCTATAATGATGTGCTGGATGGAACGCTTCATGGAATCAGGCAAATTGTTGAGGGGAATAAACTCGCATAGCAAGCACGCATCAGCTGCCGGAGAACAGCTACTGGTGGAATCTAATTTTGGATTTTGCTGTCCACTAAAGATATGCAAGGCACTGCTAATTGAATTCATGTATGTCCACTTGAGGCTGCCGGCTCAAGTGTCCACGACTTCAGATCATACTCAAGATGTCATCTGGCTTTTGGGCAGTTTCTAAAAATGCAAGCTAACTGCCACAAATCATGTCTGAAATTGTCCACGCAGCAGAGAGAGTGGGACTATTGATTTAAAAGCAGAACGATGGCCTATTACCTGATTGCAAAGTAATGGGGCTGACAGTAGTTTCTGTCAAAACCTCGACTGCATTTTATGGCAGCAAAACGTCTCTTAATTCCTCGGCTATTTTTCAGACAGGAAGTACCATCAACATCAACCCGACAGGACTACTTATCTTGTCAAATCAGCAAACACACAGCTTGGGATATTCATCTGAAAATACATGTACCTTTTGAACAGCATGATTATATTGTCAATAGGCTAATCTAAATATTATTTAAGTATATTACTTTCCCCTCTTGTAGCAGACCCACTTACCTTTTTAAAACTGCACCTTTTTGGGCTGCATAGAACCATTTTTCTCGTCTCTGGAACTTGGGCGTCCTTTGTTGTCGTGGAAACGTCACAACCAAAGGAAATAATTCAATGTTTTTTTGTTCATATTGTGTAAATTTCCTTACATTAGTGAAGCCTCCAGAAAATATCCAGTGGCATCCAGGCTGCTTTACTTTTGTTGACTTTGTGTCCGGTCACCAGTGTTGGGAAAGTTCACTTTCTACAAGAACTAGTTCAAAGTTCAGTTCACAAATTTTAAAATGAACTAGTTCAGTTCATAGTTCAAACTTCAAAATTTTGAACTAAGTTCACAGTTCCAAAAATGAACTAGTTCATAGTTCTTTTTTTTCATATGTTGATGCGAGCTATTATTTTTCAAAATTATTGCCACAGCCCGTATACAGTAGAATCACAGACAGCAATTATTTTATCAGTTTTAACAATGAAGCTATGCGTCAGATTTCATTTTCATATCCAATTTTTAATCCTTATCCAACCAGGGTTTACATTAGCATTGAGGGGACATTGTTGCTTTAATGCTTTGTTGCTGTCCATTCACTCCACACTAGTAGCAGCTGCAGCTTTCAACCCTACAGTACATTCTCAAGAACATGAGGACAAACGTGCTGCTTGAATGGTCTTTTAATGAGGAATTATTCAAAGAAAAACAGGACAGTAATCATTAAGGTGAAAACGTTTTTAAATTTTAATAATTTTCCATTGTCCACGTGCTAAAACAGAATATTGGAATCCTGGAAAAATAGACCAGGCAGGTTCAACAAACAAGTTACATGAATGAATTTAAATGATCATATGCCTTACTACATGCTGCTGTCGCCTCCATGCTTTTTTTTTTTTTGATGGCCAGCGTCACGCATGCGCGGACGGTGCGACACTGGTGGCTGGTGTTGCCAGGTTTGGTGTTTTTCCGCTACATATTAAGACCCGTTTGCGGCTGGTTTGCGGTGTGTTTTAGCCGGATTTTCGCCTGGAAGACTCTATAGAAATCTGGCTCCCTATTGAACAAAGTTAACCTGAGAGAGCGTGCCGTTCACAGACACCAGAATGAACGAGTTCACAGTAACGTTCATCAGGCAGTAATACAGCACGTTCAGTTCACGTTCGCCCAAAATATGAACGAGTTCATGAACTATCGTTCAATGAACGCGTTCAGGCACAACACTGCCGGTCACACACATAATACAGACCCAAAAACCCCAAATTAAAAGTGTAATATCTTATATTGTATCAACCTTTCTCCCAGCAGACTGATAGGAAAGAGGTTTCTTATTTCAAGGACAGTTGACTTGAAATCATTGCTACCTGCTCTCCGACAGGGTCCAACTGTAGGGAATGGCAGGTGTGATTGATGGTGAGGAATACCATTGGTGGAAGGTGTGTGCGCTTGTGCTAGTTGGACAACCAGATATGCAGTGGCATGTCTGTTCCGCAGTGATGGCTTCCTGTCCATTTAGTTCAATCCCCAGCTCTGTGTAATATTCAACCGCAGCCATTACTGCCGAGATTTGTCACCGCCGTCGACACAAGCCATGAATAATCTCGATGAATATTCCCGTGCCGCCTGTGTTTACACTCTGCGGCAGAACCAATTGTCCGAGCTATTCCCCGGTCATGAAACCTGCGCTTGGAACTGTCACCGCTGATGACAGTTTGATGTGAGTCGTGACGCACGCAGGCTTCGGTGAATGTGTCGCTCAAACATCCCACACGGCAAGCACCAAGCTTTCTTTGAGCGGCACACTCAGCACGCTGGGGTCAAAGTTGAACAGCAGGATGATTCTTATGTCATTTCAAATAGAGATGAAATTTAAAATGAATCAAAACTCTATTTTTTATAGTATTCATATTCATTGGTTTCTTTTACATTGGTCTATCTTGGATAAATAGATTTAAAGCTCCTTAAACTGGAAGTTCTGATTGTTCCTCCTCCTACAACTGCCCGGAGAGGACAAACTGAGCACTTCAAAGCACACTTACATATGTTTCATTTTGGGCATTATAAACTCAATAAATTATGTTCTACATCTTTTAAGTAAAATCAACATCAGACTGTTTCCGCAGGATTATGTCACTGTAGGGCTACCATACCTCTGAATGGAAAACTGTTTATTTTACTTTAGTAAAAAAAAAAAAAAAAAAATGTAATAATACAACTAAAACAACTTCATATTGGTCTGTCCTCCCCGCTGCCTCACTTTTTTCTTGTTAGTTTTTTGTTCACACACAGAACACAACAGAAGATGAATTTTCAGTGATCCACCTTTCTCCAAACTTAAAAACAATTCTGGAAATATCTTTGGCCATTTTGGCACCATTTTGTTTGTTCTCACTTTGTACTGTGGAGCTCGCAACAGGAGGTACACAGATTGTATGCTGCATTATCTATTATATCTGATGGATGTTTGCATTTTTGCATCAGTGCAATTGGATTGCGGGCCATAAAATGATGTATTATTACACCACAATTTTCCATTGCTTACATAATGCTTCATAGTCTATAGTTATAAATTGGTTACATCTTTATCTACATTTGGGCTTCTTGCTTACAGCAAACAGCATTTCCAAGGGGAAAATCTAAAGAAAAAAATAAATATAAATAAAGAAATTGAATGTGTATTATAGAATGACAGTTGTTTGGATCAGAATGTCTTTTGGTCAATGATATTGATCTGTGGGGTTGAATTTTGTGATTTTAGTTTAGTTATTTTGTGCAACACTCTAGATACTGCTGTACTTATGGACATAAAGTTTATCTCTTAAAGTTTTCTGTTTAGTCCCAAATGTCATTAATGTAGAAGCACAGCTGATAAACTCAGGTTGGATTAATTGTCAAACTGCAAATTCACTTCCCTCCTCAAACTGTAGCTTCCATTTAAGAAAAAAAATAAATCAGTGATATAGAGCAAGACCCGGGGTGTGCAGGTCCCAAGGTAGCTGTAGATATTACACTTTAAAAAGTAGGCGTTTAAACTTATCAAACCACTGGGCCTCAGAGTGTCCCCGCGGCACATGAGAGATATTAAAGTTGAGGAGAAACTTGTGAGCGGGAAAAAAGAAGTGAAAGAATGAAATAAATAATAGGACATGCGGCTCAGTGGAGTGAACAAGGGCATTGCGGCAGAAGGCTGCTCACCCCTGTCAAGGTTAGCAGTGACCCCCCTGCGCACAGCGGGGGAGGCTACGCAGCGTGAGCAGCAACACCTGTGTCTGTTAGCACCGCGGGACATCTTCATCAGCGACTCCTTCACTTCCTTGTTCGAAATGTTTATTCCAGTCACTGTCGGATATCATTTTGAATGTTGAAGACTTATCTCTGATACAAACCAGGTCAGGTTGGTATGGCATGGTTTGGAATGGAAACCCCTAAACTAGCAATTGTGGAATATGTAGTCGGGTGGCAATATTGAATCATACTAATTCTGGAAAACTCAAAGGGTCCCCAAGTTGGAAAAAATAGAATATCAATGTCAATGTGGACATGTCTGTGAAGATTCTCAGGTCATCCAGGTCATCTTTAAGAAAAGGTGAATGGAAAAGTCAATGTGGAGCAACACATTTTGGTTCTGTCTCATCTTTTTCTCATGTCATTTATTTTCATGGATGTTTGTTTTGTCTTAAAAGCTCAAATGTAATGCAATGGAAACTATAGTCACCAGTTTGTATGTATTTGTATTCATTTATTGTTATCACTATGTTGTCAATTGCAATTCCCATATCACAAAGAATGGCTTGTATCATAATAACATTTTGATCTTCCATGTAATAGACACTTACTTTCTGGCTCAGAATCATCCAGACTAAGAATTAAATCAAACTGTTGTGTGTCTAAATAAAAAAGTCTGGATTTAGACCTGGTTCATTTCTACATTTAGTCCTAGACCTGTTTAGTCCTGATTCAGCCTTTAATATTGATAGCTTCTGCTTTGATGTGTTGAAGTTAGTTCAAAGTAGGGCTGCAACAACTAATCGGTTTAATCGATAATAATTGATTATTCAAATATTCATTAACTAATTAAATAATTGATTAATTGGTATCTGGTGTAGTCATAGTCTTTGAAACCTGCCATGTGCTGAAAGAAGAGGATTTTATTACAAAGACAGAGCAGTAAATCCACAGAAACAGTAACATACATGTACATTATGTGTTTTTGATGAAAATACATGGTTATGTGTAGATATGCTCTATCCACAAGTCCTGTGGCACTTGTAACATTATCAGTTCAATTTAGTGAAAAAAATTGTAGTAACATACATGGCCATTGGTGTGTTTAAGATGAAAATACAGGTTATGGATGGTGCATCACGATCCATGACATTTGTCTTTCTTAGTCCACCAGGTTCTCATGTGATTAATCGAAAAAATAATTGTATAATAATGTAATAATTATTGAAAATAATTGCTAGTTCATTTCTTTATATTTTCTAAATTAAATGAATGAAACATTTTATTATACCAAAGAGAATTCAAATTCAAATATACCTCAGCTCATATGGTGATCATATTCCAAATGCATATGGCATGCTTTTTGATATCACTATCATATCACTAAAATATGACCATCATCATCACTAAACATATGACCATCATCATCATCAGGGACATTTATGCCACTTGGAGTGCATAGCTGATAATATTTTGATTTGTTTACCTTCACAAACCTTCAACAAACAATGTCTTTTTTACACAAGAATATAAAAAACTATTGTATTTCTCATCCATGCATGTTCCTCCTGCATATCCCACAACCCAACCCTGGATAAGTTATGGAATATGGATGAAAGGGAATTAAAAAATGGTTTGTGACTCTCCACCGAGCCTTTGAGTTGGGGACCCATGAGATCTCCCAGAGAGGGACTCTCTATAAGCTCTCTATGGCACTGTCAACTACATTAATAATCTAAGCGTCTTACTAATGCTAAACAAGTTGTATGAAAGGTGTTAGAAATGTAAACACCACGGCAGTATCTAAATCAAAGTTGTGACTAAGCCCAGCTGATGTGAGAGAAAAGGCAAATGAAATAAGCAGTAACAGAAGAACATTGTTTCTGCTTGTTTCTCAGCCCCAATTAGAACCGCCAAGAGAGCTGCAGTGACTTTACACATTTTAAGTGACTCCCTGTTTCCTGTCACTGTGCTGGTGATGATTAGAGTTCCTCTGTTACCGCAGGTTACCAGGAAAGAAGGGTACCAACAGACATTATGCTTTCTTTGAAACCCCTAATCATCTTTTCTTAGAACTGTAGCCTACAACTTACCAAACAAAGCTGTAAGTTATCATTGGGATGGGATGAGCCACATCAGTTCAAATCCCAATGCTGCAATTGCTGGGGTACAGTTTATCATATTCATATAAAGTCCACAGAGACTGGTATATGCATCATATTATTGATGTGAGCAATGGTAGTTTCACTGCAGAGAAGCTGTGTCAATTAACCACCTGTTGCCATGACAGTCCCATCGATGCATCAGGTGGACATATGGTACAAAATCTCCAACTAAGTACAACTTTTGCATCAAGTTGTCCTAAAATAACCTGGTTTGATGCCACACATGGATAGAATAGAATATTTATTTGATATATGTCCTTTTCAGGCCTATGTTTATCTTAAGGTTGTTATTTCAAAGCCTGAACAGAATCAAGGTTTTCTCAGCTCAGACTGCTACACTAACAGAGTACCCTCCACAGCCTTTTCAGTGTTGTTCAAGGCAAGCATAGAAAAAAGGTTTTAAATCAAGCGATATAGGTAGAGTTGTGCTCATATGTTATCCTGGCAGAATTTGAGTTTTTTTTGGCCAGTCCAGAACCTTCACTTTATGCTGCTGTAGACAATGACAGGTCAACTTGGCCTTGTGCTTTGGATTGTGGAACGTCCAAGTACGTCCCATGTTCGAAGTTATTTATGCGGTTTTTTTTTGTATTACGAACAATTTTCATGGCAGTTGTGGCGGCAGTTTTTTGTGTTATCATTCATAATCTCTGAAAAATGGCAAAAAAAAACACTGAAAAGGCTGTGGAGGGTACTCTGTTAGTGTAGCAGTCTGAGCTGAGAAAACCTTGAGTCTGTTCAGGCTTTGAAATAACAACCATAAGATAAACATAGGCCTGAAAAGGATATATAATGGAATATAAAAAATATAAATGAAACTTATGAGCACTATTGTATATAGTCTAAGGTTAGGTCCCCTTCAGACCTGGGTGAGCACATTTTTCATTGATTCTGTCTCTTTCTTCCCTCTCCTTGCCTCTAACTTATATGCAGTGTGCAGGGGCCGCTTTGGCACTCATTCAAAGAAAAGTGGCATTTTGGCAATAATCTGAAAGAATTGCACCTGGGCCAGCATCTGCTGTGTTTGCCTTCCAGATGCACACTGCATCAGGAGTGAGTACAGGGGGTCGCAGCCCTCCAGCCCCTGAGCTCTTACAGAAAAAACGTAAGGATTACATTCATGGACAAGGAGCTGGCAATGCACACTCTGCATAGGAATGAGTGAGCCGTAACATCTCACACAGGGGAAGTGTAAGCAGAGCTGTAGATGATTGAAAGCACACACGTCTGAAATCCTTCTTCCACTTTATGAGATGTATCACTGCTGCTGGCCTAAGTACACAGTGGTGAGCCTGCCATTATATGAGGCTCTGAATCACAATTCTCCAAGTGAAGGTGAAACGGTAGGGCCAGAGCTATACTTGCTGTTATTTACACATGTAAACACATTCATCTAGTGTATTCAGCAGTGGCTCAAAATTGGATTTCACGTAGAACTGTAACAATGTAAGTAACAATGATAGGAACTATTCATTTATTTATCTTCTACCACTTGGTAACCCTTTAGTGTTCATGGGGGGCTGGAGCCTTATCCTAGCTGCTTTGGGCCTGATGCAGGTTACACCTTGAAAAATAGCCAATCAATCACAGAGCTGACTAATCAGAACCAACCAACCTTGATTGTTGCCATGACATTTTGAAGACATTTTGGCTTTTCTTACACACTCAAACTGAATTTTAGCTCACAGGAAAGGCTTCCTTTTGGACTAATGCATGCTTTTTCTAATCTTGTTGTAAATTATTATAACACTTTATGCAAAGTCTTTTGTTTCACTGTCTACAATTGTTTCTTATGTCATATTATATTTAATATTTGTTTTATGGCATGCTAAATCTCTCTAACTTTAGTAACTTCTTGTATTTTATAATATAATAATAATAATGACGATTAGATTTACATTGTGCTTTTCTCTCAAGGGACTCAAAGTGCTCACATTATTTATTCACTCCACAGTCACACACTGGTGGTGGTAAGCTACATCTGTAGAAGCTGCCCTGGGGCAGACTGATGAAGAACGTGGCAGCCACAGCCTATGTTTCGGATCACCACCAAACGTACTCACACAATCATACACCAGTGCAGTGGCACATTTTTTAATGTGTCTCAGACCTTCTGTCCATGTGCTTTGTATATGTCCTGTTTCTTTTACCATTAGCCTGCCATGGGACGACAGGTTACATGATGTGCGCATGTTGATTAATGTACTGTACACTGTCCCGTATTGAATAAAATAAACATAACCTTTATCTCAGGTGTTAATGTCTAGCATTTAATGTCCCATCCATTGCCCCAATTACCAGATCAGACTAAAGATCTGTTTAAATGGAGTGGCCCACAGGACAGTTGGGTGTGAGCTGTTGGTCCTGGAGGACATTCACAAACAAAGGCTTGCTTCTCAGGCATTACAGATCATTAATGACTCAACTCAACATCTTGCTAGTGAAATCTTTGACCTCCCCTCTCTAGAAAGTGTTATTGTTCTATTAAAATCACTACATCTTGACACGCAAAAAGCTGCTTACCACAGGCTGTGACTTTGAACAAAACACTTTAAAACATGCACTTTTGTTTACTTACTTCTTTTATTGTATATTTATTCATAGTGTTTTATGTCTCTTAACTTTTTAGTCTTTAATTGAGTTTTATTTTTTTAGATTGTGGTTTAATGTCTGTCTTTGTTAATTGTTGACATTGCACTTGCTCTTTTTTTCCAGTGTGGTTTGAACTGAACTGTTCAAGTAGTACAGTTACTTTGGCTTTAATGGGTCAACTTTTTTAATTTGGTTGCATCTCCATGTTGCAGCACAACTTGATTTGTGCATGGATTGGTGCATGGAATATCTTAATATCATCCCAATTATGGCAGATCTGTGCTTTGTTGTGCAGTCCTACTCTAAATAGAATAGTAACAAAAATTATCGTGATTGTATTCAAATTCCAAAGCTCTACTTTGGTGTTTAACATACTTTCTGCGGTGGATCTTCTCAACAGCCAGGAGTAACAAGTGTATGTCAACATGTACGATCACTACCGGTATGTGTAGAGCGGAAGTGGAGGCGTATGACAGAGCAGAAGTGAAAAACTGAGAGAAGAGTTGGTAACATACAGAGGGGTGGCAGGATTATTGATTAGGTTGGTGGAAGGTGGTGGGAAACAGTGTGGAAATCAGCTGGTGGTGGGCCAACTGCCTAGTGTTGGAACTCCGCACACACAGACCCCTCTTCTGAGTCAGGAAGGCATCTGCAACATGCGTGCCCCCGTGCCCCAGTGGCCTTCACCCCTAATCTGAGCATGAATAGAGCGTGAACAGATGGCTATGGGCCGAGGTTACTCTACAATAATAGGGCACAGAGGGATGATAAGGCCGGCCCAGACACTGACGGCGTCTACACTAAAAAACTACGATTTCTTTGTTTGCCCTTGTGTAAGGCATCAGCTGGCATATGTTGTTTGTGCGTTGGGTTAAGCTCAGACTGTGTATATTGACCTAGAAAAGTGATTAAAACAGAACAGTGCTATGCCACGAGTTGGTTTTCTGCATTTCTTCTAGGAGCTCCTCGCTGACTTAAAAGCATTAAAAAGCGTCTGAAAGCTGTCTGCCACAGGAGCAGTCAAGCCTCTGGACACTAGCATTTCTCTGATACTACATTAGTGGCCTACTTTGAGCTTTCCGTCATGACTGTAAAGGTGGGGTGTTTAATTTTTGGACAATATTGGAGTATCTGGTGGTAAAACTAATGTGAACAGCAATGGTGCCCTGCAGGGAAATGCACATCTAAGAACAATTCTGATATTTCTGTGAGTCTAAGAGTAAATACACTAGATTCTGACTCTTTGGCCACTGTATGTCTGGGCAGTCAATTGAAAAATAATCAAAATCAACATTCAGAACCTTGTAATGCAGAATTAGATCCTGAATAGAGTTTTATTTCAATAGACCACATTTTTTAAAACATTTTTAGCGATTTATTGACAAAGCATAGATTAATTAAAACTTTTGTGCTTTTAATTTCTCCAAGTTGTGCATGTACTAAACTAACTTCATCAGGACAAAACTAATGCATAAGCGACATCACTGCCATGTGGTGTCTGACAACTGCCACAACACCAAGGCCTACTTGTTTGGTGTTAGCCCTCCCATTGGCATGCAACATGACAAGATGACAGGATAATTCATTTCTGCAACACTGAAGTGCACTGCCATGGCAGGAAATTTACAGTTTTGTGTCACGGGCTTGACAGGTGTTGATTGCCGTACTTTCTTACTATACATTTTCTGCACATATATAAAATGAACTTTTTTCAAACCTCAGCTATTGTTACGTGAAGAATTAACTTTATGTTGATAGTCATAGTCAAGTCAATAGATGACACATGTGGTTAAAAGTAATGTCGGCGTTAGGGGGCAGGAAATTACACACCAATAATGTGTTAAACTTTGAAAGTTGAAAGTTTGAAGTGCAATAATGCAGCAGCTCATGAATTTAATGGTACTAATTTATATAACAGATGACATCTGGCTCTCACTCTGCCATGATCTTGGTCTTTAAATGGCTTGTTAGTCTGGTCTTGTCTTAGTCTAGTTACATGCTGGTCTTGGTGATAAATGTTCTAATTGACCTGCAACAATAACCAACATTGCAAAAATAGTTTTAAGTGTTCTTTATGTATAAAAAACATTATAATGTGTTGCCACATCCTACGGTTCACCAGAAATTTATTTTTAAAATGTTTTGACAGTGTAGAAAGACAGGAAGTCGGATAGAAAGGGGACTGACATTGAGCACATGACCCGAGATGGAATCAAACCCGGGTCACCCAGGTATGTGGCCAGTGCTCTACCAGGAAGCCCCAGAAGATCATGTTATCCATCCACAACCCTAACCAATCTCATTCTCAGTGCAAGAAGTGTTATAAATCCAGCTTTGACTCAGTGTTTCAAAGAATGAAAAATCACAAGGCTCTATGGCAGATTAATCCATCAACAAAGGATGTGCTGTTTGCTGTGTCAGTACAAGAATAGACAACCTTGCAATAAAAATGTTCATGTGTTTGTCTGTAGTGAGATTGTACATAAAGTTCAATAGTTTATTTTAAGCTAATCAGTTTTGCTGCTGATATACAATATATGTATATTGTACTGGTGTTGACCTGGCTCTGTTTCTATAGAGTCCTCACTCCCGCAATAATACAAACATAAAAACGTGGAACATGAGGGAAGCAAGTAGGTGACTGTGAATCCTTGGGGACACTGTAGAAAGACTGTGCATAAGACCAAAAGATCAGTGAGTCAGTCGCCAGAAGGTCATTTTTATTTATAAATATGTAAATGGCTCACCTGACATTTTGATTCTTGGCTGCATATACTATATTCACACTGTACACGTTGTAAAATACAAAAAGAGAGGTGCCAGTTACTAGGCGAAACGCAGTGCGAGGTTACACCGGCCCCGTTGTGTTTAGCACCTTGGAGGAATGTGTATGTAGAACAACGTGTGACATGTTTGTCAGTGGCGCTCCTAAGGGATGGCTTGAGCATAAATTGCATCTGCCACAAAGTGTGCAGCCACACCCACACGCTTCAGGAGCAAGTCCCAGACAGCTCTAATTTTATGCACTTGAAAGTAGGGTAGGTTTTCCTACTCGCACCCCCACCCATTTTCACCCCCCTCCCCTAAATCCATCACCCACTTTCTACCAGGATGGAAGACCTGTTGTTAATTAAACCTGCCAATCACCCGAAACCAGGATGAGCGAGAGTTCTTTACATCAACTTTATGCCAACCGAGCAAGCCACATGTTATTTAGTAAACTAACTTTGTGTGTGCTTGCCTTGTTGTCAGTACATGAACGCATGAGTGACTTTAAGGAGGGTGCACCAATTAATCGGGTCGCCCACTAAGAAGAGTGTCAGATGTGACAGCTCTTTCGTTATTTTGTTTTTGCTGCAAAGGATGACAAGTTTAGTAACACATTCTGCGGCACATGGCCGCATGAACCTAACCCGTTTCTTCTCGCCCTTGTTTTTGACCCCACGTGTTGTCCGTGTTTAATTAAGAGTCTTCTGGAGAGGGATTATTGTACAAGGCAGGGCGAATCCGTGCAAAGAAGAGAGGGCATTAGTGGAATTGTTAATAGAAGGTTTAGTGTAGCTGCATGAAGCACAATATAATGGGTAGGGGGTCGGAGACTGATGTGACTCAAATTTTTTTATAATTTGTGGTTTGTACTAGAAGCAATTTGTAAAAGCACACAAGTGGATTGCTTACTCCGGCACACACACAACAATGCCCTGAACAGAAGTTACCATGAAGCCATGTTAAAATGTGCAGTGAGGCACATATCTTGCAAATAGGTTTTTGGTATGTAAGGGATTTTAAAAGATGTTGACCACAGTGCTGCCAACTTGAGAATTTTAGTAGTAACAAATCAACAAACTGAAGTTCTATTTTTGCAATCATTACACCAATACTTCTGATCCACACTTGCTGGCTATGAATACTCCTCATATAATGGGTTAATAATTACAGTTGGGGTGTATAGTTGTATGACCTTTTTGGCTTTATCCATTCATTTATTTTCTTTCACTTCGTCACGTTAAGGGGAGCAGGTGACTGGAGCCTATCCCAGCAACTTTGCGCTATAGTCGCAGGGCTGAGCTTTTTGTCTTTATCTGGTGGCAAAATTACAGATTGCATCTCTACACCTCTGACTCCTTTGTAGAGCATGTGAACAGCTATTTATGGTGCACTGCTGTGGCCCTTATTTCTTTGTGCAAGACTGATATTCTTTTTTATGCATTTGGCGAAACTATTCTGCACTGGCCCTTTAAATCTATAGCTGACATAAGACATTGATTTAATGAGCTTTATAATAGACACTTCCCATAGTAGCCTACATATAATTAGACTCCGTAACCTCCATGATATCCTTGTGAAAACATAAATCTTAAGTTGTGACCTTGTGTTAACATTATGTGCTTCTTCCCTGTGGCTCGTCCAGCTTTGAACCTGAACTGAAAAACTCCTGACTCAGGCCTGACCTCTAACTTGTGCTGGCGCAACACAACACCAGGGGCTCCCCGGGATTTGGGTGGTGGAATATACCAGAGGGCACGGAGGCTCTGCTTGCACTGCCCAAGCCCTGACTGTTCGTGTGTTTGCTAAGAGGAGTGGGCTCAAAAAGATATCGGAAAGCATGTGGGTGAATGTGGATGTATTTTTTTGGCTTTTTTTTTTTACCTAGCTGGAGGCATGAATAAAAACTGACAGAAATATTTTTTTTATCAGATTTTCTTAAAGTCGTATTTTTGGGATATAGTGATAGGGGCCACTTATTTAAAATAGCATTGTAAAAAATAGTTAAACAAAATGGAACACATCAGTCAACTTCACTATCAGTCATAATGTGATTAGCACATTGCTAAAACTGTAAATGCTGCATTAATGTGAAGGCTGGCAGCATGTTTCATAAAGAGAGAGGACAAGCAAATTCCACACAGAAAGGTCTCGTCTGGCCCGGGAGTCAAACCCTGGACATTCTTGTTGTGAGGTGAGTGCTAACAACTGCGCCTTGTAGGGATGTAACGATTCACTCAACTCACAATTTGATTCAATTCACGATTCTGATCTCACAAGTTTTGTCACAATTTTCTTTTATAAAATGAGTTGAGACAAGTGCCCTTTTATTATCTCATAAATCAAGATCCAGGTACCGTCCCAAAATCCAGTTCCAACAAGCCCCTAAGTAAATGTCAAATATCCCCATATTTATTTAAAATATAGGCTAATGTTTGTCCATTTGTAAGTTTATAAATAAACATATATAAAATTAAATTCTACATACATTTACATACTATTTAATTTGCTAAGCTATTTACTAGGTACTTCAAATGATTGTATGTTAACAAAGTTAATAAAAATCAAAAATCTAAATAAAATCTAAATAAGTGGACTTGGTTAATTATTTTGTGTTTAATTATTTTGTTTTTATTAACTTTAGCTGAGACCTAAAACCTCTTTAGATCAAACCCAATAATAAAAATGTATGTGTTTCCCTAAAACAGTAGAACTTTATCAAAACCTTTTAAGCATTTCACCTTTTATTTATTTATAATAGCAAGAATGTATTCACAGTAATAATTAATGAGAGGACCAGAAGTACTATACAAAGGACTGGATTTGGTCCATGGATCATAAGTTGGAGACCCCTGGTCTTTACTCTTAGTGGCTGCAGCAGAGACTCACAGAAGTCAGCACATGATCTTTGCTAACACAGATTACTGCTCACATCCTCTCTGTTCTTGGTGACGGGACATTTACGTAGCTTTTATCATTTTAGAGAGAGTAAAGCTCAGCCTCAGACACAGGCATGTTTTCATTGCGTGCTCGTTAAATCCGTGCGGAGCCGACTTGGCCTGGGACCGGTTCTGTGCAGCAGCAACGGAGAGATACACAGTGAGCGAGTGAACGCCTTTTGCTAAAGTGGATTTATTTAAGCTGCCACACCTTTGATTTGAACAAGGATGAGACTTCCTCAATATCAACATCCACACTCCTGTTGCCATGCTAAAAACTGTTTGAAACAACTTGTTGAATGCAGGTTTGCAGTAAACAGAGCAGCCCCTGTTGTTCAAAACATGAATCGCGATTAAATTAACATCTCGACCGACTGGAAACGTCTCACATGTGAACCGGCTCATGGTTAATCGTTACATCCCTATAGCCTTGTTATGGCTTCCTTCAATGTCGACAAAACAGCAGCCAACATACTTCAGTAGAACTGAAGTCCATCAGTGATGACATCATGTGAGAAATTAGATTTTAGTTCCAGTTTTAGTCAGACTTACAGCCATAATTGATGTTTTACAAACTTATATAACTGTACTGACTGTCACTAACTTTGATAGTTGGTCATAATGACATTTCAAATATGCTTGAGAGAAAATCTTGTTTGGCTCAGTCGCCCCTTTGGCTTCATGTTATGAAAACCAAAGTCAGTGGCATGTGAAATTTGGATGGTGAAAGAGGCGGTGGGGGGGCGGCTGTAGCAGGAATTGGGAGGGAGGGGGCACAAGTCTTTTTTTAGTTGATTAAGCAGCTGAAATCATCCTTTGTGAAGGCGATAGTTGGAGCATGACTAAGGTTCCCAGAGGTGGGCCTTGTGGGTTCATGGCTTTTGTATCAAGGCAGCGTTGGTGGCGTCGATGATGTTGGTGGCGGGGGGTGGTTCTGGGCTCAGTTTCAGGGGTGTGGGCCCATTCAGAGGCAGCACTGCGGGCCCCTGGATTTATTCCGTTCCAGTGGTTAGCTGCAGCGGAGCCGACGGCCAGAGTTGGTGGATTTAAACCCCTATCGTAACAGCAAAGCAGCACGCCACTCGCACAAAAAAACGAGAGCACAGAACCAAGACCGTACACCCTCATTATCGCAGACTACAGGAGACTGAAGGCAAGGGATGGACAGGGAGAGAGTGCGGCGGAAAGAGAAAGAACAAAGAAGCGTAGCGATGCAAAAAGTACAAGATTGAGGGAGGGAATTGCAGTGTGGAAGGTTTGCGATGTCTCAGTAATAATGTATGGGAGAGGATGGGAAGAGAGAGATGAGTGGACTACTTAGTGACTGCATAAAGGATAGAGATTCTGTTGTCCAGTGTTTGAACACAGCAGAGCCACTGTCTGCAGCTGCGCAGGCCCCGTGGCAGAGCTCCATCAGAGGCACTATCAGAACCATCTCATTAGATTGCCATTCAGCACTAGGCTTCTAAGTAAGAAGTACTTGTTTGTTCAGGCAGTTGTGCCTATTTATTCTAATTCTACGTCTGAGGAAAAGCCAGACCTGTCTACACTCAGCAACAGTTCAGACCATACATTACAGTGCGTTTCCTCATTATTCAATCAAATGTTGTTTGGTTCACGTCTGCCATTAACATGCATCTTACTTGAAATTACACTTGCTAAATAATATGAAACACTACACATACAGTACTTCTAACTAATCTGTTATTTACTGTTAGTCCTTACCTTATATTATACCTTAAAGATAAGTTGACTTCACTTTCACAGCCTCCCAAACTATTATGGTGGCACTCCTGATGTGGGATTTACCATTGCACCTCCTCCGTTTTATCCTCAAAGTTTAAAGGACAACTTTTTCCATTCCATTGTAGTTTTTTTAGTCTACCAAGAGAAATGCTTTTTTGACATATCGAAATTCCATGTTCTAAATGAGTTGGACTTTCAGAGACATCCTAAGCTTGCTGATGTATTGAGGACATGTGCACATTGAATTAAAACTGCGTACTTCGGGTCTGATCATTCAAAATGGAAGGTGTCTGAAGATTGTTGATTCCATGATTAGTTGTCCCTCTGTGCCTTATGAGTTCGCTCATGTAAAGTCACCAGTTACTAATTTTCTTAGTGCTCTGCTTTCTTAGCCTGCTCTTAACACATTAAAACCCCTCAGGGAGAAACTGTAACGACAGGAACAGCTAGTGTCAGTGCTCATGTCTGTGTGTATCCTCTTTACAAGAGTTCAGTAACTACTCCACTTTCAACCCGAGGATGAGCTCAGCAGCTTTTCTGGGACATCTTTTCTACAGTGTTGGTAAAAGTCCGACTTGAATGTGTACCCATTGCAGCTTTAGGGCTATTTCATGGGGGAACAGCTGAATGGGCCTGTCTGGCGGCCTGCTCCAGGGTTAGCGATGATGAATGGACCGTCTGGAGAAGTACGTCCTAGAATGGAGAATTTTCCAGAACTGTGCAGCGTGTCCTTGTCGCAAAAGTGAAGAACATTTACGACTCAAATCTGATCGATGGTATGTGGACTTGATCCCTCACCTCCAGGCTCAGTGGCTGGAGCGTAAAGCAACATGTCATCGGGATTAGGCTGATGCATGGTTGGGCGGAACAGGGCATTGGTAAACCCAGAAGTGTGGCAAAGTCAACAATGACAGCACTTTTGTCATAGCCTAACTTTCCTCTCCACAAGCGACAGACATATTTTAATTTAAAACTGGTATTTATTCTATTTTTCACTGCCTTGACACAAACCAAGACATTTGCATTGTCATAATCAGTGGTTGTTATACCTACGGCCACTGATTATTCAGTGATGGCAAATATTACACTGTGACAGTACTTTTGTGTTGGTCTATTGCATCCTTACATTAACCGAGATATAACTACCTTGAGGAAATGACAACTCTTTAGTGAACCTCCACAGGAGCGTCCACAGGACCCCGTCTCGGGGTCTATTTGTGCCCTCACTTGATGTTTCCTTGGCTGTCACTATTAATAAATTATCATGGCAAAAAACTAAATAAAAAAAATACTGTGGAGCACTACTGACACCTTGGGGTGAGAATATTTTTGGCAGTTCATGTTGACGCCATTTCAAGTTTGAAAAACAATAGTGACCAAGTCTGAGCATTATGCCTTGCCGTCTGAATATAGCTATAGTGTATCCATCAAGAAGCAGGTAGGCTGTCTGCACTGATAGACTCTTCACTCAACAGCTGCAGTGCATTAAATGTCTACAGAAGCATGTAGTGTATAGTGTGCAGTGTGTAGTGACATGTCAGACTAGATGGTATAAGTTGAGATGCATGCCAACACTCCAAATCTAACTACTCTTAAAACTTGGTCGAAACATACTGTGCATGAATCCTCTAAAGTTAAGCATATGGTCTTGAATTTCTATTTTGAATATCACCTGACTTAGCATTGCTGTTTGGTCAATTAAACTTCCTTTGCTCCACTTTACTTGCCCGATAAACTTTTTTTCTGCCAATAGATTTCCCAGAACACCACCACCACCTGTGTGTTCCCTGCAAACAATCTGACTCTGCAGATCAAACCGGAATGGGCTTGAATGAGCTGGCAACACAAAAAAATTCGATTGCACAGGTCCTCAGCTCTGAATAAGAGGGATTGTCAAAAAATGAGACACATTATAATCTTGGGAGCACAATACTGATTGCCAAGTTGTTGGAATGCATGGCAATTACACGTTTCTTTATTGAGTAGGGCCTACAAAATGAGATAATTGCTGTCGTTTTGTCCCTTACCACCCTTATTCTATTCAGTCACCTCAAATATAGTATAAAGCTCTAGGGTCTTTGCAATCAAGGGTCTTTGCAAAATCAATGCACAGTACTTTTGTTTAAAAATGGTTAAGAATAAGAAACCACTAGCCTATACTTGGCATAATATCCCATTTCAAATAAATTATGCACTCTCGCAAAAAACTCATTTACAATAGGCTATAATTATAATCATTCTCAAGGGTTCTGCGAATGTGTTATATTGGTAAGTAGGCTGCCCATTCTGAGAGAAAACGTATCGAGCCGCCTGTTGCATCTGGTTTATTCTAGTCAAAAGTAAAGACTCCTCAACCACTTCACAGTGATGTTCTGGTAAATTTGGCTGAATATCCTTAGTGAAGCGTCTTCTCTGAGGAATGTGCTCCTCCACGGGGGACCGCGGGTATTTGCAGAAGCGCTCTGTCGACATGAAGAATGTGTCTCGGGAGTGTCTTAACTCTCATTTTGTCTCTTAGTGGCAGAATGAAAGAAGACACAGCGCTCTCTCTGCCCATTATCCTCAGGGCTTAGACTCTCTTGTCGTCTTAGGTGCCATTGAGGTTAGCTCTGCTACATGTCTGCATTAGTTTGTCTGTGTACTAATAAGACACTTCCTGTTGGACCACTGTTTTACCTTTTTGGAACAACATTTAAAATGGGGGTCTGGGATGAAAATAGCAACACCCTGAGCTTAAGAATGTAACGTTTCAATTGCCTTTTTCTTTCTTGTACTCTTGATAATGTCAGGAGAATCACTTTAGGACATTTGTGATTGTCAGGATATAGTCTGGGCGGTTTTACAAAGGAGCAATTGTCTGAAATCATTACACAGGTGGCGGGCAAAAGAGCAAACTTTTTTAAAGTAACTGCAGTTAATGCACTAACATCCATCAAACATTGTCCAAACAGTGGAATGTAATATATAAACAGGCTTTGGCAAGGAAGAGGGTTGTGTGTTCCATACACTCTGCTTATGGATGTGTGGATGTCACTACAAGACTACCAGCAAGATATTCTCCGGGTGCTTGCGTTAAACATGAAGCTCCTCCAGATGAACTTAAGATAAAGTCCAGCACATTATCTATGCATAAAAAGGGCTAATCAGTCTGAATGTAGGAATCTGATATTTGGTTCTTCAACACATACATTATTGGCAATAAGCTCTAATAGATATTATGTTACTATATTATTTTATATATAAGTGCTAAACTAGAATTGACGAGATTACAGCATGGGAGTTCTGAGTGTGTACAGAATTATGCCTTTCAGAACTCACTTTGTGTCCCGTCTGGAGCTTTAGAACCACTGAGCCCCAAAGCTGCTCGGGTCCAACTGCTCCTGGCATCATCCACTCACTGATGGATGATGCAAGCCACAAAAACACCTCATTGTTATGCCAAAAAGCTACAGTGACAAAGCAGAATTTCATTACAATATTAATCACAGTGTTTTGCGTGGTAGCATAGTTCTAGGCCAGTAGCTTTTATACAGAAATATATATATATTCTATTTAACATACATAGAAAGTGTCAACACAGCCTGGAGTCCTGTGGTGCCAAAAGAGGTCAAAAGGATCAGGACTTCAAAGTGTAATTTATACAGTGAACTTCATAAGTTTCTCAAGTGCAACATATTCTCTTTTCACTGACACACAGTTGGCAACTCTGCAGTGGCAAGGCCTGCATGAATAACACATGAAGCCAGGGTTTACTGGTAGCTGTGCATCTTTCCCACGCAGGGACCTCAGCCTCTAGCCTTCTTCGACAAATCAACTGTTCATTGGAAAGGTCTCGTTTCCAACTGATCAGAAGCTTTCAGACTTTGGGGAATGACTAGTCTCGAGCTCATATAATGTGAGTCACAACAGATACTGCAAGCAACGTGATGTCTGACAAACAGTAAAAGTCCTGCATCTTTTGTGCTTTGCGTTTGTGCTGCTTTTGTAATGCCATGTGGTTAATGTTGATGTAATGTCATGTTCTTATTATTGTAATTTTGTTTGGATATTTTTCAGTGCAGTTAAATGTTGTAATTCTGTTTGGTTGTTTTGTTGAGCTCTCTGGGCCACCCTACAGACCAAAACACAGGACAACAAAAATGTAAAAACACACAATCATTCCTTTTTTACATGCTATACTTATTCATGATTCTGGAAACATGCGTGCGTTATGTGGCTACATTAATTCCTTGCTGATATTCACCCACTGGGCCGCTCCCCGTTCCTGGCCATCAGTCAGGCTTCCCACAGCTCTGCTGATGTGACAGAGGAGCCGTCAGAGCATCTCGGTCAGACGCGCTGACGATGAGCCGGAGTGACAGAGCGACAGCAGGAAACGCGCCAAACAAACAGCCGGTAATATTGCCCTGTCCTTTCACTTCCAACTCCCTGTCAAACCAGAGTGCTGACAGAGGATAGAGAAAAGTACAGAGGCATGACCAACTCATGGGTCACATCTGGTCTCTGGCCAAACTGCACTGAGAGCCAGTATATTTAAATGAAGAACTCAACACATACTTCATTTGATAAAGTTACTTTCTTTAACTCGTTTTCTAACGGCGTCTGCTTAGGTCAAAAGCCCCAACATATCATGTTCATAAAATATTTTCATTCCTTAAAATAGGGATTTGACAGTAGTCCGTTTCATGCTCCTTTCTTGCATAGGAGTTGAAATTGCTGTCACTAATATCCCATTTTAGTCAACCTCGTGTCTCATTTATGCTCATTGTGTGACACAAAAAAAAAAAATCACTGTTTCTTAGACTTTACTGCTCAATGAAGGAAAAACACTTTTTATAGTTAAAATGAAGATAAGATAAGAATAAATACAAGACAATAATATAAGCCAAAAACACAACAATTTACTTAAATATAGAGGTATAAAACTAACTATGTATAGTTAGATGCTCTTACCTGCCATTTACATAGACATTTATTCATTTTCTTAGTCTTGTTAGGGGTCGCGGGTGACGCTAGGGACACTTTAGAGTTGCCAATTGACCTATACATGCATGTCTTTGGACGGTGGGAGGAAGCCGGAGTACCCGGAGAGAACACATGGAGGACATGCAGACTCCTGACAGAAAGACCGGAGTTGGTCGGGTTTTGAACTTACAACCTGCTAACCACTCTGCCACGTGCACCCCATTATAAAGACATAACTGTATTGTCATGACCTGATCTAATATGTCACTTTCCTATAACGCTGTGCTGTCTTGAGCCATCATGCTGCATCACACCTCTGTTACTACTTACCGTTGCAGGATTAAGATAATGCCACTTCACACCCTTCAGGCAGCTGTTGAGATGAGGTGAGACGTAAGAAAGACAAAAATATCCCACAAGAAAAAGTGTGCATATATAGGGATAATGTCTCATAAACCTCATCAGGTTATTTTCTTTATGCTTTTTTTGTGAAATGCTCTCTTACAAGCAGTTCCTGCCTAAACATGTACCACATAATTACAACTGATTACAAATAACATTGAATGCCTTTTTTAAAGTATACTTTATTATGCTACCACATACAATACATTGTAAAAAAAATACTTTTCATAGTTATAAAATGTGTCTGGTACTCCACAGAGACATAGCTTTAGTCATCTTTTAAACCAATTTGCAGAAATGTAATGAGCAAGAATATCCTGCTCATTGAATCCTGACCACTGTATGTGCAAAAACATTAATATTTCTGATTAGACTCAATTATCACTGGCCCTTCATACGATGCTTAGTGCTGTCTTCAATTTGATGTTGACACCATTGCCATCGCACATGTACAAACCTTATTAATAATTGGATGTAATATTGGTTGCTGATGCTTTTCTGAGAGATGTTGTTAACTCAACACCAAGACTCATGAATGCCAGAACTGTATCCGTCACGTTGAATGTGTGACTTTGCCGTCATAACCCCCAACTGAGCCCGCGCCGAGTTATTTACACAGCTTCGGGTGAGGATTATGTCCACGGGCGCTGATTGTTTCTGGTGCATGACTGGCATTAATGTGTCTGAGTAGCTAAACAGGATGGGCGATGCACACAGACACAGACGGCTCTTACCTCAATCAGGGCCTGGATGATCCCGGATTACCCAACGTCGCATCCATTCTTTTCCCCATTGGCTGTGACTTGGTGTGGCTCCAAAACACCCGCCTAGTGCGACACGTTAATCACTGCTGATGCGCAGCATCTGCAAAACGCTGTTCTCGGGAAATGGGGGAAATGTTTAGGAATGCAGAGGCTTCTTATGTGGCTTACTCGTGTGGTAATGACAAAGAAATACGATTTGTGGATACAGCCATATTACCTGTATTTGTGGAAGAGCTGCAACATTTTTCATTAATGTAGGATTACTTGAAATGGATGGCTCAAAAGCAAAAATGTATTTTTATAAAAACTAAAACTACATGTGAATACAAAACATGTAAGAATGTTGTTGGATCAATATTTTTGTATACAGGGTAATACAGAAACAGAAAATATTATTTGTGATGAACTTTACATCTTCATTTGGTTATAACCCATTAATATCCTGCGCATACCAGTTAAAGCTATTCAAATAACCAGTTTAAATCTAGGTAAAACCAGTTAAAGTCCAATCAAAGCCACCTGAAAACGGTTTCAGATTCAGTTTAACGTCCACCTAAAACACTCCACTGTAAAAACCTATACAAATCAAGTTTAACTGTTTAAAAGTCTAACTAAACAGCTCCAGATCCAGTTAGAACCCATTTTGATCTGATTAAAACCAAAGCCCAACTAAAACCACCTACAATCTGTACAGACTAAATCCAAATCTTGTTTTAACCAGTTAAAATCCATCTAAATCCACAAACACAAATTTGGTTTAGGTCAAAATCTGGTTATGGTCCAAATAAAGTCACAGAAAACCCATCTACATCTGGTTTTGACACATTTCATTCCAGTTAAAATAACTAGTTGGTCAATGAAGTCACAGTTGACTAAAATAACATCAATCAAAAATTTTGTTTTTGTTTTTACAGCTTGCTTGGCTGTCAGTAAATGCACCGCAGTCTCAGCGCATTTGTTGCCACACACTGACTGATTTACTATGACTGAGGTTTTATGGCCATCAAACGGCTTTAATGAATATTAGTGACGTGCATCGAATGCAGTGCTGTATTCTTTGGTTTGGTGGGTTGGGATTATTAAGATATTTTATAACGCATTCATTTATCTGTATATAACATGACATATTGAGACAAAAGTCCGTAATTCAGTCAAAACTAATTTATTTAAGTGTCATATTACATAAGAAAGTTAAGTAGTTGATGAGTTGAGATTTCTTTTCTTTTACGTCCCTCATTATAGACATGTCAATCATCTTATGCTATCAGTTCTAATTCTTTCTCACCGTTTGCATTATACATCTTTTTTCCCGGTGTGCACTTCATTTTATTTCTCCATATCTAGAGAATAGTAATTTATTTGTACTGTAGTGTCATTTTCTGTTGGCAGTCAGAACCTGCCTGTATGCTAAAAATAAAT
This sequence comes from Perccottus glenii, assembly GCA_024416835.2. Lineage (NCBI taxonomy): Eukaryota > Metazoa > Chordata > Actinopteri > Gobiiformes > Odontobutidae > Perccottus > Perccottus glenii. The sequence continues at coordinate 19,232,952 of CM044562.2, read as the reverse complement.
TGTGGTCTAACTCGGGCTAGAGATGGATGCAGTTTTTACTTGTTGAGTTTTTGGTGTCAACAGAACATTAAACAGTGACTGCATCTGAAAGAAGTCCCAGTCTTTGTCGTCAGTCTAGAATGCAGAAGTGTACCAGTCACCCCAAGCATTGCCAAGACCGTGTCTCATTTTACTTCAATTCACGCTACAAAATAATTAAAACTCCCAAGCACCATTATTGAATTTCATATGGAAAATCCATCCCTTTTCTCTCCCCAAAACCCATTGTCTCCTGGCTAAGTTGTGTAAAAGAGTGACAAAGGAGATTAAGAGGCCTTAATTCTCCTCTGAAATCCACTTTAGCCCTAAAAGAGAATCTAGCTCGAGGCCTGGAGAAAGCTCTCTATCCACACATCCAGCCGTTTTTTATGTATCCCCACTCTCGCTGCTCTTCACCAATGACAGGTGAATCTGATAGCACTCACCTGGGGCAAATCAGTTGGATTACTTTCTCAACGCTACTTTGGAGACCTTTGACCTCCACTTGTTCCCGGCAGTTCTTTGACGTTTTAAGAAATGAATCTGTTCCATGCTAATGTAGAATCTCACGTGCATATTTTAAGATTCCACACACCTTTTATTCCATTGCTATCTATGACCTAAGAGTCCAAGCAGGAGTTTTATTCCAGTTTCAAGGCATGTCCTCTTTTATGGTCAGATTTAATTAATGTTAGGCACAAACAGAAACGTATCCCGAGGCCTAGCTGTGGGCCACAAAGACACCCGTAGTGTCCGGACTCATAAGTCTTGGACACTCTCAGGGGTGACACTCGTGCTCATTATATTGGCGATGAATTATGCCTCCTCTAATGAGAACAGAAAAGCCACTGTCCATCTTCCAATGGGCTACCGGGACGGTGTCACTGATACCGGCCGTAACATAAATCACCTTTCACACTCGGCAGTGGGGATGAGTCAAGTGGGAGAAAGTGTGCTCGTGCGCAGCTCCAGATGGCCTACTTCTAACAATGACTAGCTGAAATAGAGACAATAGGGGTGTCGCGATTGTCCATAGCCTTGCTTCGATTGAATTTTATTTTATAAGGTCACACTTATTACAGGAGGGCAACCCTTTTGTGGTTCTATCTTTAATTTGAAACTAAGGTCCAATGCTGCATTCAAGTGCTCCTCAAATGATGCGGCTTTCGAGTTAGAAAATAGTTTTCTGACTTTGCTCTGTGTTTAGTTTAACTGGAAAACCTGGAAAGTCTGGACGTTACTTTTAACAGACTGGCTTAATATAGTAAGGAAAATTAATTAGAATTTAACATGGCTTATACTGTTAGTCAGACTACATTTTTACTTACTTTTCTTTTTTAATTAAAGCTAATATAGAGTAAAATACTGCTGATTTTGATCTGATAAAGGTTCAGACTTAAGATGCCGTTCCAACAGGTCTATGAGCAAAGTACAATAGTTTCAGAGTCAAAAATGGCTGCCTTTGGATGTCAGTGGAGGTTGGCTTCACTAAATTATTCTGTCTTCTGGGTTTACTTTTAGGAAATATGCTTTTTTTGTTATCAATACACTGTTTAGTAGTGTGGTTGTGTCTTCCACACACATTATTCTGCCCTTCCTAAACGTCTGTATAGTTTGGCAGATAGCTAACAGACTTAAAATGAAGAAAACGTTGAATGTCTTCTCCGGGTCATGTTTATTGTTCCATATGTTTAAGATTCTTTGTAAAACTGAAATAAAAGATACAGAAAGCAATTACTCTCTGCACTGCATACACAAAATTAAAGACAGTGTCACATACAAACAGGTAGCAGAAACCATGTTACCGTAATCAAACATACAACTGCCGTGAAAAGGTCTGCTTACATAGCTAACAGCAATTAGCATAAGAAACAATGTAAACGCAATCTAATTAGGCAAGGCAAGGCAATTTTATTTCTATAGCACAATTCATACACTGGGTAACTCAAAGTGCTTTACAGGAATAAAAGACAATTTACAAGATTTAGATTAAGAAACATAAGAAAAATTAAAGCCGCAAGCGGCGATAAAGGCCCTCGCCTCCCTTGAGACCGCGGGGACACATGCACTCGTGCTTTAAAGCGTAAACTTCACGGTAAAAGGATTCTGAGGAGTTTTCTAAGACTCTAGCCGTGGCTCTGGAGGGGCCTCCTCTAAAGGAAGGATCCTGGCAATTGGGAAATGGCATTTATTTCCCAAAGGTTGCCTATTCACAGACCCATTACGACCACAGCCACAAATGTATCAAAAGACAAATTGATAACTTTTTTTTGCACACGTGTCTAGATGATACTCACCAAATTTGGAGCTGTTTAGACTTTAGACAGACAGGGTGCGATTTAGGTGGTCACGCATTACACCCAACATAGTAGATTTTCTGTTGAGTTTACGATATGGCTGTAATAAACTTTTCAGTTTGCCCTGAGGTGTCCTATGGATGTACCAAGTTTCATTTTTCTACATTGGAATAAAGTTACTTTCACTTTCCATAGGCCCGATGTATTTTTACTTTTCTAGGGGTCGCCACTGAGTCATTTTTCGTATTTTTTTCGGGACTTCAAATACATAAATTTTTCGCTGGGCTTGAAATCTGGGACCAATAAAAATGACTTTTAGTTGTACGTTTACTGGGTTAAATTGAGGATCATTTTGCAGAAAAATATGATAAAAAATATATACCGAATTATAATAAAAAAATATAACTCGAGCAAAAAGTCTAGAAAAACACTTGTCTCATTTACATACATGTGTTTAGCTCATTTTGCCCAAGTTTGGTGTCTGTGGAATGAAGCAGCTATTTTCTGAGTTCTTTTAAAAAGAGGTGTATTTTAAGTCGGTTCACATTTTCAATTCAAAATGGCCGCCTTCCCGTGTGTGATAGGGTGTGGTCCCCATTGGCTTTTTGTTCATAAGCCCATGCTGGATGTGTGTACCAAGTTTCATTTGCCTACGACAAACTAAAATTTTCACTTCCCATTGACTTTTTCCAAATATTTGGGACGTTGCTATGGCAACACATTTATAGATAGGGGTGGTTGTGATTGGCTTTTATGCTCGTCATGACATAAGAGATGTGTGTACCAAATTTTATGTCTCTATGACAAACTAAATTCTTGGGTCCCATTATAAGTTTGTAGGGGCGCTGGAGAGCCATTTCTAAAGATAACCCTTTTATTTACATATTTTTGTGTTCAGGTCATGAATGTGCACAAACGCCTTTTGGGTCCAACTCGATCCGAGAAGCCGTTTGAGAGTTAAGAGAATTTTCACAAAAATGGCCACCTCGTTACAGGCTTGCCACACCCATACCCGATAAGATATCAACAACAAAGTCACAACTTTGGTTGGCACATGTGTCTAGATGATACTCACCAAATTTGGGGCCATTTAGATTAAAAACAATGATTTGCATCTTTCTGCGCAAAGTGCGATTTTAGTGGCGCGTGTTTCACCCCACATGGCGGACTTCCTGTTGAGTTTAGGGTGTGACTGTCATTGACTTTTCAGTTTGCCCTGAGGTGTCCTATGGATGTACCAAGTTTCATTTTTCTACGTTGGAAAAAGTTACTTTCACTTTCCATAGGCCCAATGTATTTTTACTTTTGTGAAATTCGCCACTGAGTCATTTTTCGTATTTTTTTCGACTTCAAATACATAAATTTTTCGGGCTTGAAGTCTGGGACCAATAAAAATGACTTTTAGTTGTACGTTTACTGGGTTAAATTGAGGATCATTTTGCAGAAAAATATGATAAAAAATATATACCGAATTATAATAAGCGATAAAGGCCCTCGCCTCCATTGAGACCATGGGGACACATGCACTCGGAGGAGTGCATTTCGTGCTAAAGCGTAAACTTCACGGTAAAAGGATTCTGAGGAGTTTTCTAAGACTCTAGCCGTGGCTCTGGAGGGCCTCCTCTAAAGGAAGGATCCTGGCAATTGGGAAATGGCATTTATTTCCCAAAGGTTGCCTCTTCACAGACTCATTACGACCACAGCCACAAATGTATCAAATTGATAACTTTTTTTGCACACGTGTCTAGATGATACTCACTAAATTTGGAGCTGTTTAGATGAAAAGCCTTTAGTAAGTAAGTAAGTAAGTAAGTATTATTTATATATATAGCACCTTTCACAGATATAGACCACAAAGTGCTTTACAATGTGCTTACCACTCACCCCATTCACACACATTCACACCTGGGGCAGACAGAGATGGGGGCTGCCACACAAGCGCTCAACCTTCTCCGACCACCACCAAACACACCTCTACAGTCACACATTCATACACCAGTGCTACAGACACTGGAGGCAAGGTGGGTTAAGTGTCTTACCCAAGGACACAACGACAGTATGAACTGTGGGGCGGCGGAATCGAACCTACTACCTTCCGGTTGAAGGACGGCCGCTCTACCACTGAGCTACTGCCGCCTTAGACAGAAGTGGTGCGATTTAGGTGGTCACGCATTTCACCCAACATAGTAGATTTTCTGTTGAGTTTACGGTATGGCTGTAATAAACTTTTCTGTTTGTCCTGAGGTGTCCTATGGATGTACCAAGTTTTGTATTTCTACATTGGAAAAAGTTACTTTCACTTTCCATAGGCCCAATGTATTTTGACTTTTCTAGGGGTCGCCACTGAGTCATTTTTTGTAATTTTTTTTCGGGGACTTCAAATACATAAATTTTTCGCCGAGCTTGAAGTCTGGGACCAATAAAAATGACTTTTAGTTGCACGTTTACTGGGTCAAATTTAGGATCATTTTGAAAAAAAATTTAATAAAAAATATATACCAAATTATAATAAAAAAAAATAAAACTCGAGCAAAAAAGTCTAGAAAAACGCTTGTCTATTTTACATACATATGTTTAGCTCATTTTGCCCAAGTTTGGTGTCTGTGGAATGAAGCAGCTATTTTCTGTGTTCTTTTAAAAAAGAGGTGTATTTTAAGTCGGTTCACATTTTCAATTCAAAATGGCCGCCTTCCCGTGTGTGATAGGGTGTGGTCCCCATTGGCTTTTTTGTTCATAAGCCCATACTGGATGTGTGTACCAAGTTTCATTTGCCTACAACAAACTAAAATTTTCACTTTCCATTGACTTTTTCCACATTTTTGGGACGTTGCTATGGCAACACATTTATAGATAGGGGGTGGTTGTCATTGGCTTTTATGCTCGTCATGACATAAGAGATGTGTGTACCAAATTTTATGTCTTTATGACAAACTAAATTCTTGGGTCCCATTATAAGTTTGTAGGGGGCGCTGGAGAGCCATTTCTAAAGATAACCCTTTTATTTACATATCTTTGTGTTCAAGTCATGAATGTGCACAAACGTCTTTTTGGGTCCAACTCGATCCGAGAAGGCGTTTGAGAGTTAAGAGACGTTTTATTTTCATAAAAATGGCCACCTCGTTACAGGCTTGCCACACCCATACCCGATAAGATATCATAAACAAAGTCACAACTTTGGTTGGCACACGTGTCTAGATGATACTCACCAAATTTGGGGCTATTTAGATTAAAACACAATGATTTGCATCTTTTGCGCAAAGTGCGATTTTAGTGGCCATGCGTTTCACCCCACATGTCGGACTTCCTGTTGAGTTTAGAGTGTGGCTGTCATTGACTTTTCTGTTTGCCCTGAGGTGTGCTATAGATGTACCAAGTTTCATTTTTCTACATTGGAATAAAGTTACTTTCACTTTCCATTGGCCCGATGTATTTTGACTTTTCTAGGGGTCGCCACTGAGTCATTTTTCGTATTTTTTTTTCGGGGACTTCAAATACATAAATTGTTCGCTGGGCTTGAAATCTGGAACCAATAAAAATTAATTTTAGTTGTACGTTTACTGGGTTAAATTGAGGATCATTTTGCAGAAAAAATCTGATAAAAAAAAATATACCGAATTATAATAAAAAAAAATATAACTCGAGCAAAAAAGTCTAGAAAAACACTTGTCTATTTTACATACATATGTTTAGCTCATTTTGCCCAAGTTTGGTGTCTGTGGAATGAAGCAGCTATTGTCTGTGTACTTTTAAAAAAGAGGTGTATTTTTAGTCGGTTCACATTTTCAATTCAAAATGGCCGCCTTCCCGTGTGTGATAGGGTGTGGTCCCCATTGGATTTTTTGTTCATAAGCCCATGGTGGATGTGTGTACCAAGTTTCATTTGCCTACAACAAACTAAAATTTTCACTTCCCATTGACTTTTTCCACATTTTTGGGACGTTGCTATGGCAACACATTTATAGATAGGGGGTGGTTGTCATTGGCTTTTATACTCCATGACATAAGAGATGTGTGTACCAAATTTTATGTCTCTATGACAAACTAAATTCTTAGGTCCCATTATAGGTTTGTAGGGGGCGCTGGAGAGCCATTTCTAAAGATAACCCTTTTATTTACATATTTTTGTGTTCAGGTCATGAATGTGCACAAACGCCTTTTTGGGTCCAACTCGATCCGAGAAGGCATTTGAGAGTTAAGAGACGTTTTATTTTCACAAAAATGGCCACCTCGTTACAGGCTTGCCACACCCATACCCGATAAGATATCAACAACAAAGTTACAACTTAGGTTGGCACATGTGTCTAGATGATACTCACCAAATTTGGGGCTATTTAGATTAAAACACAATGATTTGCATCTTTCTGCGCAAGGGTGCGAATTTAGTGGCGCGTTTTCACCCCACATGGCGGACTTCCTGTTGAGTTTAGGGTGTGACTGTCATTGACTTTTCTGTTTGCCCTGAGGTGTCCTATGGATGTACCAAGTTTCATTTTTCTACGTTGGAAAAAAGTTACTTTCACTTTCCATAGGCCCAATGTATTTTGATTTTGTAGGGTCGCCACTGAGTCATTTCTCGTATTTTTTTGGCGACTTCAAAAACATACCATTTTCGCGAGCTTGAAGTCTGGGACCAATAAAAATGACTTTTCGCATGTTCACTGGGTCAAATTTAGGATCATTTGGTCACAATAAAAATAAAAAAAATAAAAATCCGAGCAAAAACAATAGGCCCTCCCGGCCATCACCGGCTCGGGCCTAATAAGAAAAATTAAAAACATTTTAAAATAAGAGTGCAGATTAAAAAACACTTTAAGTTGTAATGTAGGCGGAGCTAAAGAGGAAGGTTTTTAACCTCCCCTTGAACATTGTTAAAGTTGAGGCTTGTTTTACTTCATCTGGGAGGCTGTTCCAGGTTTTTGTTGCATGAAACTTAAACGCTGCTTGTGGCTGTAACACTGGTAATTACATTAGAACAATGTAAGTCGCTTTGGATAAAAGCGTCAGCTAAATGAATAAATGTAATGTAAATGTAATGCTTCACCCTGTTTTGTTCTAACTCTGGGCACGAGCAGAAGGCCTGTCCCAGATGTTCTCAGAGTCCGAGGAGGTTCATAAGTAACTAGCATGTCAGAGATATATTCTGGTGCTAAACCATTAAGAGACTTGTAAACCAGCAGTGCTGTTTTAAAGTCTATTCTCTGAGTAACAGGAAGCCAGTGCAGAGATTTTAAAACTGTTGTAATGCGGTTGTACTTCCTGGTTTTGGTTAGAACCCGAGCAGCCGCGTTCTGAATAAGCTGCAGCTGTCTTAACCCTCGTTTTGAGAGACCAGTGAGCAGGCCGTTACAGTAATCTAACCTGCTGGAGATAAAAGCATGGATAAGTTTCTCTAAGTCTGGTTGAGACATCATCCCTTTAACTCTGGAAATGTTTTTCAAGTGATAAAATGCAGAGGATATAATTTATTTAATGTGACTGTGGAAATTCAAGTCTGAGTCCATGATGACCCCTAGATTTCTAACCTGATTTTTACATTTTAGAGAAAGAGACATGAGGTGACTGCTGACACTTTCTCTTTGTTTCTGTGGCCCAAAGATGATGGTAAAAAAATGGTAAATGGCATGCATTTATATAGCGCCTTTTTGCACCCTTCTCGGGCACCCAAAGCGCTTCCACTCACCCCATTCACACACATTCACACCTGGGGCAGACAAAGATGGGGGCTGCTCCTACCACCACCAAACACACCTCTACACTCACACACATTCATACACCAGTGCAACGGACACTGGAGGCAAGGTGGGTTAAGTGTCTTGCCCAAGGACACAACGACAGTATGAACAGGGCAGAGCGGGAATCGAACCGCCAACCTTCCGGTTATAGGACGACTGCTCTACCACTGAGCCACTCCGTCCCGATGATTAGTTCAGTCTTGTCTCTGTTCAGTTGGAGAAAATTATTTTGCATCCACGTGTCAATCTGTTCGATACAGTGACACAGTGATTGGATTGGTCCATTTTCACCTGCTGTGAGTGAAATGTAAATCTGAGTGTCATCTGCATAATTATGGTAGGATACGTTACACAGCTGCGTATTAACTGGCCTAAAGGAAGCATGTAAAGATTGAATAATAGGGGTCCCAAGATAGACACTTGTGGAACCCCACATGTCAGGGCCATTTGGTCTGATACACAGTTACCAACCGAAACAAAGTACTTCCTGTCTTCAAGATAAGTCTGAAACCATTTAAGAGCAGTTCCAGTGATACCTATCCTATATCAGTGCTGTGTTGGGGCCTGAATCCTGACTGAAAAGGATCAAAGCAGTTGTTAAGTAATAGAAAGTCATTAAGTTGCTGATATACAATCTTTTCAATGACTTTACCTAAAAATGGAAGGTTTGATATAGGTCGATAGGCTGATCGAATAGCATTTAAATAAGAACAAACAAACTAATACTTGAATAGAACAAGTCAAACAACAGCACACTTACAAGCATATGCTCCCTTAAGCGGGAGAGAAGAAATAAAAAATAAATGCTGTAACTTCTGCTCATTGCTGGCACAGAGAAAAAACATGGCTGCTGTCTCAATTCCGTTACAAAAACAAGACACTGTGTACATGCGCCACCTAGAGGACAGATATTTACTACTAGTCCTTATGGGACAGCACACACATTGAAAACATTGTTTCATCAAAACCTGCATGCCCTGCAGTTGTCTTAACAAACTTGATAATATTGTTTCGGTGTTATTGGAGAAGACTATTTTGGGGCTATTTATTGACACTGGCCTCCTGCTGACCATCTCTGCCTCATACTTTAATTATACTGTGATGTAAACCCGAGATGAAGTGTTGTCCTGCCTGCCACAGGCATAAAGGTGGCCAACAGTGGGGTGGCACAGTACCAACTGTGCAGGCTCGGTCAGTGGGCACAACCTCGAGCGAGGCAGTGTGAGAGAACGAGGGCTGTACATAATGATGTGCAGCATGTTGCTGCCAGTTTTGAAAGATGCATTCCTTTGTTATGCAGCCCGCCTCATGTGCTGTTTTTTATAGATATACCATTAGTGGGATACGATTTGGGTCCAGAGCTTTTGTCAAAGTGATAAACATGATTTAAATGTGCTGCATGCTGCATCTTTGACAGTGAGGTCTTTACTGTACAGTACTGAACACCAGCATACATCATTACACAGTGAAATGCCCTCTGTTTCTCCTTCACTTTCTGTTTGGTCCCAGGGGTCCTTGTGTTATTTCTGTTGGATAACACTAACAGATCCACACACAAAGCAGAGCAGACTTACATGTTGTGTACTGTAGCACAGCACATGTATGCAAGGCACTGGGGGCTGACGGTCTTCAGACAGCATCAGACACTACAGGCATGACAGGCCCTTCACTTAATTCATTGACCTCATTCCTTGATCTTGTTTATTTGTGTTGGCGTGGCTGCTTAGAGGGTGTCTTTAATGACGGCGGGCAGCTAGTGCCGCACAGCGGATCAACTTATTGCCACACAGAGGCTGCTTTGAAGACAGATTTACAGCTCATGAAATCATTTCATTATTTGAGCTTTGTTTCACTCGAGCGGTGACTACACACAAAGGAAGTAGACTTTGAAACAAGGCTCTAGACGGCACAGATTTAGATGCATTTTGTGAGAACCAATGCAATTACAAAACCTGTATTTTAAAATCAGTGTAAAGCCCCTTCATGCTTGTTTTTATTTTATATCCAGTACACAATCAATGACAAATTACCATATAAATGATCTATTAGTAAATTAAACTGTTGACAGTAATGACATTGAGTACTCTCCATCTAGGACAGTATTTTATCTAAGATATGTATTTACCAAAGCAAAGATTAATGGAACCTATTTTTAATCAGTCATTTTTTACCACTTATCTCTTTGGGGTTCACAGAGGGCTGCTTTGGGCCGGAGGCACAGAACACCCTGGATGATGGCCAATTAATTGCAGAACTATCATTTTTAACATCATTATCCAAACACTTAATTTTTTATTTAATCTGACATATTGATGGATAAATGGTCCGTCTGCTGTATTTAAAGTGCGCTTTGTTTATTACTGTGTTTAAAAAAAAAAAATCCAAATGGAAAGATTATTTGCTATATTTAGATCATGGTTGTACCTGCACTATATGGTCATCTTTTATTGCATCACATGGTTCACTCACAAATTCACTCAGAAGTTACATATGCAACAGAAAATTGAAAAGCTTAAATATGCACAAATGCACCAATTGTTGCACGTACAAACAAATAAGCAATAATATTTTCCTTTATTTTGTAGACAGCCAATGAATAATAGGTTATAGACTTGAGGCACATATACCAAACTTTTACAAGTTTGCACCTTATGCATTTTCAAAAATTGCAAGCAATAAGTTTATCAGTAAAGTCTTTACTCTTGTTGCTTCTAAAATGTCCCTTGGGCTATACAGTGCTTAGTTGGAAAAAAAGTCTTGAGTTCTGTTGTGATTGGCTCAATTACAATAGTTTTTCTGAAACCCTAAGTCAGTGCCTGCTCACGCCTCAGGCCTACAGTACAGCCGCTCCAATAGGATATCCATAAATCGAGTGGATGATGTCAGCCAAGTCGAAGCCACCTACTCCCATTAAAGGCCATCATGAGGAGAGACAGGTATAGGTCACATTGTTCAAATGCTGACAAAGATTAATTGAGGCCGGCTGACTTTGTGCACTGCCTAGCCTCGGGGGGCGTCTCTGTCCCCTGAATCCGGTGTAACCTCTCCAAACCCAGCCACCGTGCCGTCAGTAACAGGTGAATATTTCATGAACCGCTGGGATTCAAGAGAAACCACCACCGATTTTTATTTTCTGCAGCGACGGCTAATGGCCTCAAATGTGAAATGGGAGAACAATTGGAGTTTAGCTTTTCTTGGCACAATCTGAAGGTTCGACAATCTATGCGGCAGACAGAGAGAGTGTTGCTTCGTTAAACTGAGTGTCAAGTTGATGTGACCTCGCTCTTGGGTTTTCTTTCTTTTAGGAAAGTTTACAAGATATTGACTCGACTAAAAGGCACAGGAAAAAAGTGTGGATTTGGATAAGTTGGAGAAAGGTTGAAACAGCAAAACAATTCTGTCTGGGACTCTCTATCGGCTAATGTCAACAAATGTGACGGCGGATAGGACATCTGTTAAACTGTCTTCCTCTGCCCCTTTAGACTTTTGCATTTTAATCCATCCTATCTCTAGCTAGACAAATGTGTCCGACCATTTGTAGTATTCTCTGCTGTGAACTATTTACTAATGTTGTTGGTATTTACTAGGGAATTTATCACAAAAATTTCAGGTATGTATTTCAATTACAATACATATATATTAGTGCTGGGCAACGATTAAAGTGATTAATCGCGATTAATCACACAATGTTCTGTGATTAATCGCGATTAATCGCATTATACACAAAATTCAATAATGAATTCAAAATTCAAATTAGTGTATACTTTTATTTTGAAAGTACTGCTATATGAACAAAAGGGTAATAACATTTGGTTTGCAAATACTTAAAACAAATAAGGTGCTTTTTACAGCAGTTAAAAGTTAGTAGTAGTTAAAATATTTCTTTTAAATCTCAACTTAAACATTAATGTAATTAATATTAAACCAAAAATATTTGCCACTGCCAGTATAAATATATATAAACAATATAAATGTCTCTCTTGTGTTTTCATTACAGTCAGAGCATGTAAATGCAGTTCCCGCTGTTCATCAATACAATGCACTGTAAGGCCGAGGTAATTATGGTTTCCTAGCAATGTCCAGTAGTCTCCGATTGTAACGCCGTCGCTTTTGTAGTCCTCTCCTTTTCATCCAACTTGTGTATTGTTCTTGTGATGGTGCGTCTTGAGGGCGGCTCATACGTGCAGTCATTCGTTGCGATCCTAAGAATGTTTTCCAGACCGACATCTTCCACAATACTAATCGGCTGACGTTAATGCGCGATAAAATAATTGTTGCCGTTAATTTTTAATGCGTTAACGCGAAAATAGCGCGTTAACTTGCCCAGCACTAATATATATATATATATATATATATATATATATATATATATATATATATATATATATATATATATATATATATATATATATATATTAGGGCTGGGAATCGATTAAAAAAAATTAACTAATTAATTGCACATTTTCTGTAATTAATTGCAATTGTGTTTTCCCCAAGCTTGTTATCATCAATATTTAAATGTAGAATCACTAATTAAATTAAACAACTATATTAAAAACAAAAATAGTTGCCACTGACAGGGCATTAATATTTTGTTTAGTTTGTTATAGAAAAACAAGTTAGGTCCAGAGCTTCAATCATAACATTATAACAATATAAACAATATAAATGTCTCTCTTGTGTTTTCATTACAGTCAGAGCATGTGAATGCAGTTCCCGCACGTTTCACACACCCTCTCCCTTTCACTTGCCATACCCAAGGGTGTATGGGTAATGTAGTCTCTGCTCTTGGTGGGACGAATTAGGAAGCGTGCATTGTGAAGGGCGCTCTGGAAAGCGGCAGAGCAGGCAAAGGATTAAAACCTCTATTAAAACAGATGTTGAAATGAGCGTACCAGTACGCTAAAAGCACGTTCTGGGCGCACGGAGAAGTGGCGGTACTGAGTACAGGTGCGTACCGGCCCACTTAAAGCACTGTATGAGGGCGGCTCATACGTGCAGTCATTCATCTTTCACCATACTAATCGGCCGACGTTAACGCGCGATTAAAATAATTGTCGGCGTTAATTCGTTAACGCGATTAAAACGCGTTAACTTGCCCAGCCCTAATATATATATATATATATATATATATATATATATATATATATATATAAGTTGTGATCCAGTAACTGTGCTGAAAAACATTACGCAACAACAATTATACAATAAATATTAAAATCAATTAGAAGTTTAAAATGTAAACACAGATTAACACAGACTATATTTACAGTATTTATACTCTCACGATGCAAACAGTGGCAAAATAGTGCAAACAGCAAACGTAACATTCACCAACCATGTCTTCAGTTGTGTTTCAACATGTTAAAGCAACCTGATAAAGTAAAGACGGTCAGTGTGACACCGTCAGTGACTTAGAATGTAAATATAATACGTACGTGGAACATGCTACAACCATTAGGTAGTTTTCAACACTTGTAAAAATAGCGCAAACGCTGTATAAAAAAAACTATCCAAATCTATCAGATAGTTTACAAAATAGTGCAAAACACAAAATAATCAATTAAAAACCAAATCAATAAATTAAATTTCAATAAAAGTTTAATGAAACTGTAAACACTGATATACTCTTAATTTGTAAGCAAGTAGAAATGAGGCTGCTGAAGTACTGCTGGTTACAGTATATAACACACACATACTAGTGTCATTCAGGGTTCTTTCAAAAGAGAACAGGGCTCACATCTTAAGATTTTTGGTCAAAAAGATTAACATATTTACTTTAGCTGGTTTCAGAAGAGACCTTTAAGATGTCACTACATTTGCAGCAGCACTGAACACCCTCTCTGAGGCTGTACTTGTGCATAAGTACTTTTTCATCAAATGACTGATGTTAAAGAATATTACCTTGTGTACCTTCCACCACGTAAGGGGATTGCTTTCACCATCTGCAAGTGGCCTGTCCAGGTAGTTGTTTAATTCAGCTGCATTTTTCTGGTCATCTCAGCAGCCTTTTTCTTGAATAAACTTCCAAGACTCTTCTTCTGCCTTTTAGATTCACTCTGAGCTTCTTGTTTGGCTGACCTTACAAGGCTAGCAGGGCCAGCATCATTTGGCATGACAGAAAGTGCATGACTGAGAGTGGAAGCGTGGATCAAGAATTGCTACCATGTTTCACAGTTCCTGAACTATGTTTGTTGTTCTTGTAGTCCAGTATTGAACTCTGACCTGTCAGCAGCCAGGACTTTCATAATGGCCTTTTCTTGCTCAAGTTTCCGCTGAATCATGTTCTGCCTTGATCCCCATTGTGTTGCCGAATCTGTCACAAGTTCGTGTGGCGGAAGGCCAAGTTTTACTTGAGCATCTTTAGCTGTTCAGCAGGAGGCCAGTGTTTTTCCAGCTGTGCGAAAAAACACTGCCAATCTTCCTACAGACTCCCACAGGTCTGTCAATCCTGGTATCCCTCATGCTTCTCTCTGCAAAACAACAACAAAACTATTTGTTTATTTTTATGTTTTTATTTGTGTTTCTTTTGCACAATAATAAAATAAATACAATAAAAAACAAACAAAAAATAAAAAAGTTAAAATTTTAATAATAGTTGTGTGTGTGTGTGTGTATGTGTGTGTATGTGTGACTAAGTTTAATACACACACACACACACACACACACACACACACACACACATACACAGATCTAGATAGAGACTTAGGTGCCTGTTCCCGAAGGTTACAGAGGAAAGGAGAGGCCCAAGGAGGAGGGGGTACTCAAGGCCTTACAGGATGACATCACAAAGTTAATGAGGATCTTCAAAGCCTTACAGAAAGAGTTATTACTAAACTGTCTTATCAAAACTGTATAAAAGCTTATGTCTACTGTACAATATTTAGTAGAGCTGGGGAAAGTCTACTCGGGTTGTTTATTGTGTTGGTTGTGAACAATAAAGACTCTTTGGCATTGAGCTGGTGTTGCGTTCATGACTCATTCCATACAAAAGTGACAAAGACTGAGAGATCAGTTTTGACACTACAATGTGTATGTGTATGTGTGACCGTATGTGTAATCTCTTTCTCCTCATCTAAATTCCATTCTTAAAGAAACCGCTTCACGCCACTTTCTATGTTTTAACCCGTGTGGTCATCTGGAATAAAAGTTGTCTGGAACAAATGCAACAGCTGTTTAAACTCCAGTCACTTGTTATGTAGTGGACCATAAGGCTAATGTATGACTCAGTCGCTCTGTTAGCCCACATATCTGCATAAAAGTCAGCCGTAGACAGTGCTGTTTTTACCCTACAACAGCACTCTCCATAGATCGCTGGCAGGGCTGTTTAGAAAAGTACTTCCTTAAAGGCATGTTGTATCCTGGGTCCAGTGTATGGATCATTCGCTTGAATCCTTCCTTTTCAACAGTTTGCAATGGCGACATGTCTTTTGCCAAACAAAACGCCACTGCCTTCCGTCAATTTGTTTCCTTTGTTTATAATAAGGGTGCAATTAGCAAATGCGGTGGAAATTTTCTTACCCATGTGTCCACTTGTAGTTGTTGTCCGTTGCCTTGTGCATCTTCAAACTTTCTTTGTATTTCAGATGGTGGAACAAATTGGACAGGTTTCCACTCTTTGTACTGTGGCCACTGTTTTTCTGTAAACCTTCCATATTATGGTAGTTTGCGCTGCATCTGATTTTCTAAAACCAACCCAGTTCCAAATTGTGAAGGTAGCTCCTCGCTTAACAAAAAGGTCCTCCTCAGCCTCATGTCCGCCTTAAATCTTGTTTTCATTCGGCACGTGAACACTGAATCAGTTGTGAACAAAACTACATCATCGAGACAAATTTTATCTATGGTGTAATGCAACCGATAAGATATCACCCATCCCTAGTATTTACAGCTATTTTCTGTTGCCATATAAATAGTATTTCACGGTAAAGATTTGAAACCTTTATTTAAACGTGTTGCAAAGTGCTTAGTAACTTAACTTACTGCATCTTACACTTTCAATGCTCGAATCGTATGTGATTATTGTTTCATCTGGTGGCTTTTGATCATTTCAGTAAGGCCTAAAAGTTAGATTTCTAACATGTGAAATACCTGCAACAACTTGGGTTGTCTTTAGTCATTGTTGACATATCTAAATGCTTCTTCTTCCTTTTATATTTAATTTTTATTTTATATATATTTTTTAACCAACAGAATCTCAAAAATACAAAGCAACAGAAAAGATACATCAATATTCCACACGTATATTTAAAAGTTCATGGTGTTATAAAAAAAGAGCTCAAATAAAATTCATAACGCTATATCCTTGCCTCAAAGCAAAGACTGTGGTGGTATCCAACCTAGCGTCGGCGATAACCTTTCTGTGGTTTCACTTCAGGCATCTACGTCCCACCCTCCAAAAGATATGCATGTATCAGTAACTTTCTAACTCAAACTTGCCTCTATTGAGTAAATGATATTGTGAATGATTGTGTGCCAATGTCTGTTTCAAAGTGTTGTCCTTGGGATGTTTTAGGGGGTTCTCCACCTTTTGCCAAAAACAGCTGTAAATGACTCCTGCCACTTCTGATTTCAGGATAAGCAGTAGAAAAAAAAAAAGGAAAAAATGAATAAAAAATAACAGTTGAATTTTGTTCTGGGTTTTATGTCCCATCCACCACCCCAACTTGTATTTTTCTGTGAACACAATGATCCTTAGCTCAAACCAAATACAAAGTTGTGGTATTGCACATATTTTTAGTCTAGATTCCATACTTGTTTTTGAAGTTTTTTCTACTTCTTGAGTACAACCATAAACATATTTTAACCAAAATGCTTTGGGACTGCTTTCAAAACTGTTTCCAGTTGTCATATACTACCACAAAATCACCCAAACTGTTCTCTTGTCACTTGAAACACTGTGTTGGTGTTGTTATGCTCACTTTCCTAGGTGTGGATGTGTGCATATGCGCCACTCAACGCCATTATATATATTGTTCTCTCCACTCTGTTCCTGTCATTCCATCTGCCTCTATTTATAAATGCATGCTTTTCCGATTGCTCTCCCTAAACGTCAGCCAACAGTACATCAAACGGCCCCACTAGGTGAAATTGCAGCCCCCTAAATCTCACTGCCGCCTGCCTGCTGCTCCAATCCGAGTCAATTACCTTTTGTAGACAAA
The DNA here is from genome assembly GCA_024416835.2 of Perccottus glenii. Lineage (NCBI taxonomy): Eukaryota > Metazoa > Chordata > Actinopteri > Gobiiformes > Odontobutidae > Perccottus > Perccottus glenii. The sequence continues at coordinate 19,215,747 of CM044562.2, read as the reverse complement.
GAAATGTTGCATGAAAATCAACTCCGGTTTCATCACGAGTCACACCAGCTCGTTTCCGCTGTGATGAGCCGGGGGGGTGTTTGAGAGCCTGGAGGGAGAATCAGAGAGGTGGTGTCTAGACGCAGCTGACACTGGAAAAAGGGTGGGCTTCATTCTGGCTCTGTGGGGTTTTTTTTGGAAAGGGAAGTGCTCTTTGCTGTGGAGATGTTTAGAGGGGGTAAATGGAGATAATTAGACATTTTAGAGACGCAGAAGGGGGGCTCCGTCCTCAGAGCCCACTACTCCATCTTCACTCTTCTGAGGAAATGTGAGGCACGTTTTCTCTCAGGAGTATGGTAAGGGTCGGTAAGTTTGGTACGGGAAACTCCTGAAGAGGTTTCCACTGTGCTGTGTGCACAAGAGCTGCATCTGTTGGATAAAGTGCCACACAAGTTGTGTTTCAGTATGAGATAAAAAAATGTATATCAAGCAAACTTTTTAAACCAAGTACAAGATTAACCCTTCTGGAGGTTTTGGCAAAGCCTGTACAGTATTGCATATTTTAGGAAATGTCTATCTCTCTGAACTTTAAATATTGAAAGCTGCACATTATGCTCATGTTAAATGCAATGTAGACATCAGTTGTCAGACAATCAGACAATGTTTTGAAATTGATGAAGCAAGAGTGGTATAGGATGCCAACTCTTGTCTTAAACCAGAAACAGCTGTTACTAATGGCGAGATTTGTTTTTGAGAAAAGGGCAACATTTTGATTTTTTTCGCTCTTGCCATATTACTGTTTATCACACAAACAAGGATTTTCTATTGTTCAATCAACATTCTGCAATGTTTAGCCCCACCTTTTAATAACTGTACCACAGTGTTGGAACTAAATGCTTAGGGGTTACGGTGTGCTTATCTGGGACTATTTGTACCCCTTTTGGAAATGGAAACTGACCCAATTAGAAACATGACTTTATATTACAGCAGTATCAGTGCAAATAAGCCCAATACTCCCACCATGGAGCAATGGCCGCTTGTATTTCTCTATCCATTCCACTAATGGCTTATACACTTGAGGAGTAAGTGACTGAAAAGAAAGGATAAAGAGCTGGCAACAATGGTGGTCCGCCACTAGAGGCACTGTGGAGTCTCCTGGGAACATGCAGGCAGAAGAGTTTTTAAAAATAAACACTCTGCTGCTGGTGTGATTATAGAACATGAAAAATAGTACATGCTCTGTTTTCAGATCTCAGTTTGTGAATATTAAATAGTCAGTTTTAGAGATGGTCAAAGAAACATCTTGCATTCTTTGACTTTGAAACCATATTTAGACTTGGGTCAAACCCCTGTTGAGCTCAGTTGGTGAATGTCAGTATTTATTAACTCCTATGTGCATCCATGTTTACTATAATTTTCTGCTTAACTACAGTAGAATGGCAAGTGCCACAAATGCTTATTCCCAAGCCAGAGTTACTGAATCGCCAAGAATAGATAGAAAATGGCACAAAATTGTGTCTGGCAAGTGCTAGGGTAATTGAGTTAGCTTCCAATAACACATTTCTCCCACACATGAACTGTATTTCTCATAAAATAATAGTGTTCACAATACATCTCCAGTCGATGGCTACCAAGGGGCCTTTCTATCTGGAGACAGACTTTAGTAGGAAGTATGTAGCACTGCATCTGTATGTTAACTCAAGAGTCTACTGTTAATGCCTACGTCAAGCGGTGTATTCAAGTGCATTTTTTTTTTAGTCATTTAGCAGACGCTTTTATCCAAAGCGACTTACATGAAGCTTCCATTCAACAGTGTTACAGCTGGAACACCACTGGAGGCAAGGTGGGTTAAGTGTCTTGCCCAAGGACACAACGACAGTATGAACTGTGAGGAGAGCGGGAATCGAACCGCCTACCTTCCGGTTGAAGGACGACCGCTCTACTAGGTGCATATGCTAGCTTATTGGTGGGCACATTTATAATAAAACTTTTGGTAATATACTGTAAGTTGAGCCACTGCATGCTGTCAGTGAGTGGGCTGGAGAACATTAGTGAGTAGCTTGATATTTAGCTGCTTTGCAAAATAACAAATAAAACCCCATGAGGAGAAACCAATTTTTAGGACCAGTGCTTCCCCATCAAAGACCGGTAAACTAGCATATATCAGGCAATATTAGCACACACGTCGCTAAAGTTGCACAACAGTAAAATGCCTGTGATCATTTTAGACAGACACATTGTACAAAAGCACACATATGCCTTGAGGGATATTTAAATATACCTGATGGCTATAGCCTTTTAGCATTCTTGTTTCATCTGCTAATAGCAAACAACACAGCCAATGACTCCTGACTCTCTTAAACCTTGATGAGACACTCAAGTCTTTTGCTGCCTCAAAGTATCTAATTTAGCATTTATATCTTGCACACTCATATAAATTAATGGGAAGTAACCCTCCTGTTGTCGCCTGTGAAAGGGTCTATATTGTCCACTTCTAAATGATGTCAGGATATTGAAAGAATAAGTCTCCTGAAAAGCCTTTTACTTATGTTTCTTTGTAAATATATTCAACAAGTCATTGTTATTTTGCACTATCTGTCTTTTAAATTTACACCACAATTCTTCAGCTGTCATTTTTCTTCTGCCACAAAAATACTGCCATTAGAAAACATTTTAGAAAGCATCTCTGCACCCCAAATACCTGTTAACAACTGTATTTTTCGTAGAAACCCTGTGAGATTTCATCACTGTGCTTTTCTACTTATATATTGTTTCTCACTTCTATCATTGTTGCCTTCTGAGCTCTGTTTAACGCTGTGGGGCACATGCCCAGTCTTTTGTACATACCCACTCTTTACCTACTGGCGGCAGTAGCTCAGTGGTAGAGCGGCCGTCCTTCAACCGGAAGGTAGTAGGTTCGATTGCCGCTCGCCCCACAGTTCATGCTGTCGTTGTGTCCTTGGGCAAGACACTTAACCCACCTTGCCTCCAGTGTCTGTAGCACTGGTGTATGAATGTGTGTGACTGTAGAGGTGTGTTTGGTGGTGGTAGGAGAAGGTTGAGCGCCGTTTGTATGGCAGCCCCCATCTCTGTCTGCCCCAGGTGTGAATGTGTGTGAATGGGGTGAGTGGAAGCACGATGTAAAGCGCTTTGGGTGCCCGAGAAGGGTGCAAAAATGCGCTATATAAATGCATTACCATTTACCATTTACCTATGAGAACATTTGCGTGATGGCCCGGGGTTATGTTTGTCATTAATGCAGATGATAAATACAGTACCAGCAGTGACATATCCTCACATTGTTTACATGTTTCCAATTTGCATCACCACATCCATCGGAAGTCACTGATATCATCAGCTTGGTCTAATAATGCATAAATGAAAGTCAATTAACTTAATATGGAACAGGCAGCGACCTCTGTTATCATCACAACACCACAATAACGCTGTATATCTCTGTTCAGACATTTTTACTGACAAGAAACATGGTCACTTTCTTCACTTTTAATTTAGGTATTCATCATTTAATGTCTCAAATCTCTGCTCATGTTTACAGCAGATACAATGTTTGTTACTTCACAAAACAAGAATCCTAAGATGCTGACTCTTTCCTAAACTGGAAACATCTGTTGCTGAGAAAAATAGCTTTATTTCTGGAAAAGGTTCTCCATTTCATTAAGAACAGATTCTCCATTATTCTTCTTAGAATATTATCTTCTTATCATAAGAACAAGACGAGCTTCACTTGAGAAAACATTGTGTTTCTTGTTTTTCCATGTAAGTGAGGGTTTTTGATTGTCTAGTAAAAACACAGCACTGTTACGCTCCACCTTTTAGTAATTGTACCACAATGAGCTAAAATCTTTGGTTAACTCATTCATAATTAAATGTCCTAGATCTGGTGTTCCTGTCTCCTCCATCAATACATATTGCAGCTTTGTTGTGGCGTGCATTGTCACTAAACGACATAACTGTATCGAGCATTATGCAAGAAATGCATCAACACTGATCACAGATACTAATACTGTGTACTGGCAAAAAGAAGTATGTTTACCTTTTGGAATTTAATGGATATTTTGATTTAATTTGTCTTAAAATGTGATATGATCTTTGTCTAAGTCAAGGGTATTGACAAACATAATGTGTCTAAAAATACCATGAATCTCCAAAAGGTTCACATACTTTTTCTTGCCACTGTATTTCTGGACTACTGGACAATTTGCACTTTATGCAAGAGATTGGTTAAGGAGACATAAAATATAGTATTACAGACTTCAATTTCTTATTAGAAATTTTGTGAAGCCAACAAGACAATAGCTAAATCTTTTCTTACAGTTGCATTAAGAATGCTCTAATACTCCCAATGCAAGACAAGAATCTCACTCCACACGACTGTTGGCTTCATAGTGATTAATCCTGTTCAGTTTGACACTTCAGCTCTCTATCTTCTCAAGCCTCTTTTGAGCTTTTGTTGTTTTTCTTGTGTTGTTTGTTGCAGCGGCACTGATATTTCCTCGGGGCAATCATGAATGTTTTATTTGATCTAATCTTATCTCAGAATGTCGGCTGTGTTTTGGTGCCCTCCGAAGGACTGATCTCCGGCATGAGAGAGAGCCCCCCCCCACTGCGCTCTCAGATCATCACATAAGGCTCAGCTTGACAAAGACAAGGCCGGAGCTGGAAGACTTTATAATCCTCGCGGGGAAATGATGGCGTCAGCATAAAATGCTGATGGAGCGGCGAGAGGAGAGAATATGATATATGGGCTTAGGAGGGGTGGCAGGCACGTTGACACTATGTAGAATTAGTGAGTTGTGCAGCCTCATAAGACAAGGCCTGATTTGTGAGCAGTTGAAAACATGCAAAGCAAAGATGAAAACATGTAGAACAGACAGATATTTGTTCATTCATCACAAAAACAGCAGGATCCAACTACTAGAAGAACACATGTCTTGCAAGCGGTATTGGATTGAGATACTGTCTTACAGGAAAAGATAGTCAATTAGTCAGAAATGCTGAACGTGTCCTTGTTGGACACAGGGCCTAATCCTTGAAGTGCATGCCCAGAACCCCGCTCCAAGATAGGTGTGTTCAAGCTTCTTTGCTATCTCTTTGTTTCTTTAGAATTAAGAGTTTCTGACATTAAAACAATTTACTACAACAGAGTAATTGGATCTGGCAGTTTGAATGTGCTCTGAGGCGTTTGCATGCGCATGTACAACATCTTGAACACATTAAAATTGCTTATTATTATTATTATTATTATTATTATTATTATTATTATTTAATGGAGTCTAGAGAAAATAACACCTCATGACTGTTCTTGAAAACATAGACAGATGAATGCAGTTTGAAAAATATATTCATCCCAATGTTCATCTCTCACTGCATGTTAAGTTCCACTCCGGTGTGCGACCTGTGAAGCACGGCTTGATTGAGTAAACATTTTCTTGTTCTCATCACATGCTTGTTTGTGCAGACGCAAGTCGTACAAAGCCTTTTCTCTTTCCAAACCATTTGCTTTCGAATGAAGCCAAGAGTGCGGTCAATGGCTTGTGTGGGACCGGCCGGTGCGGTGGGGGTTTGCCCCAATTAGCCCCTGGGAGACTCGCTGCTAATGCTGTTTTTCATTGCATTCCAAGATTATCAAAAGCTGTTTTCCGCCAACGTGCACACTCATTGAGTCTCATGCTCGCCTGCAAGTACAAATGGAGTAGTGTTCTGGGGGAGTTGAACACAAATACATGTGTTTGCTGGCTTTGGTTTTAATAGAGAAATCTGAAATTGCCTTTTAATTAGGGCTTGGTAAAATAGTTTGTTTCACTGATGGACAATTTGCAAACCATTTGTGAATGTACGTATGTTGCTTTTGGAGTAAACCCAAAGAAGACCTTTAACAATATATATTTATTTTATTTTGCCTTAAAAATATTATTCATAAGATATACATATATGGAAAGTTAGTCATTGGAATTTGCACATATACAGTAGATGGCATTCAGGCTAGGATTCAGAGTGCTAGGAGGACAAAGCAAGTCCCCCCAAAAAGGTTGATGAAATACTGCAATTTTTAAATAAAGAATTTTGAAAATATATATTTTTATTTACCTTTAAAGCTGTTACTCAAATTTTTAATAATTATGCCTATTTTGATCCTCTTTTTTATTTATTTTTAAGTTTAAAAAGCCATTAATATGTAGTTGTTGAGAATTAACCTGCTATAAAGCCACCTCTGAGTATGAAGTACAAATATAAACTACATAAAATTCTATATATTTAGCTCAGCCTTAACCAAAGGTACATTTTACAGTTAAACAATATGAGCTCTGTGGACATTTTAGGAACAAAGGTGTAGTATATCTTCTGTATTAGTCGCCAATAATTGTCATTTCTGCAGTAACTAGGTGATCTTGGAAAATGGCAACATGCGAGTCAATAGAGAACACTAAAACACTAGTTCATGTGTTGCTGCCTCTAAAAGGTCTAATTTAGTGTCTTAAACTAACAAACAAATTAGAAATACTTGTGCATATGTTGTGTCTGTGTACCGTTTGGTGACACTGCTTGTGTCTATATCACAATATCATTTGGCAGCCCTACTTTTAACAGCCAGAACTGGGAAGAACTTGGTAATATAGTTTGGTAATGTCCCTCTGTGTGGTGATTAAGATACCCTTTAGTGCTTCCTGGGGCAGGATGGTAAGCTTTTTAAGAACTAGGATCAAGACCAGACTGACAGCTCCCCAATTCCCTTTTACCCCCGGCTTGTTTCCTCACAGCTTCACCACTCCTGACTTTCTCCTCTACAAAATGACAGACACACTCAACCATGCAGAAAAGCCCTTGGTCATTATTGCCCATGAGCTCCCGGCGGGGCTTCGAGGGTCCCACCCACCTGTCATAGTGCAGCGGCGTCTGAGTGAAGCCATCTGCTCGTGCCTCCTCCGGTTGTGCACTTCCCTCAGGCGCCACTCACTCACGCTGCAGGGCTCCCACTAGAGGAAAAGATTACATCCTGTTGCTGCAGCTTGCAGTCCTTGATGTGTTTACCTAGTTTTTGAATGCTAATAAGATGTTATGGATTGGAAACCAGTGGTGGTAGAAAGACAAGAATACAGCACGCCCTTCCTTATACCTCAGAGATGTAAGAAGAGGAAAACAATACTGTAGCCTATGGTGGAGCAGGGGTAATTGGAATTTAGATGCATCTTGAATTGGGGGTACATTAGATTAATAGTTTCTATTGTGGAGCAAAAAACACTTTGCTTTGATTAAGTTGGGGTCAAGGATTGTAAAACAAATTCAAAGTGCCAAGTACTTATAAGTAAACTTTTTCTTCAAACCATTATTTTCCCAACGGGACACATTATATGGATAACATGCAATAAGCCTTAATTATGGTTGATATTAAAATAACAATATGACCTGGTTGCATTACAGTGGAGATTTAGTTTGTAATACTAATCATTCCTACCTCTTTTTGTGACATACAATAGATATTGTGTATGTTGACATTGTGTTACATTTGCAATGCAGTGCATCCTTTTGAATACCTTCAATTAATAGTGCCAGTGCAAAAACTTTGCAAATACACATGCTATATTTAAAGGTTTACAAATGAAAAGGATTAATATAAAGGTAAAATGTAGGGTTACAATATGACTATTGGCAAAACATCATCAATTATGGCAACAAAGCAAATAGGGTCAACAATGAGAAATTCAAATGTGTCATTAGCTCATTAGCTGAACATTTTCACTTGAGTGGACACTTTAAATGAACATTTCTATATGTTTCATTTTTTTACTCTATTTTCTTGTGTCATTCAAACACATTCAACATATAAGAATTCTACGCAAAATGGAGACTTTTGAAAACGCTGCAAGCCCATTTTATTGACGCACCAGTACAGAAGTCTAGTGTGGATAAACCAAAATGGAGACATTTAAAAACATTGATGGGGACTCATTAGGTTCAATTACTGTGACTGCTTAACTTTAGTCTTGACAAGCAGTTTTCTTCAAATCATATGGCAAATCATTTTTTTAAATATCTGTCAAGATATTTTAGCCATTTTTGGACAAAAAAGCAGCCCTTATTTTGAGAACTGAAGGACATTCCACTGCAGTACTCATAGTACATCATAACTCCAGAACAAAAATGCATAATCTGGCCATAGGCTTTATTAAATTTAAAATGTGTTGGATTTTGTTGAATTCCGAACTCAACCCTGAGCACACTTACATTGCAATAATACCCTACTCTGGTTAGACACACGTACTAATTGATTGGTATTGCTTCATGTTAGTTATAAATTACCTCTGGGATCCCATATGGAAGAACTGTGAACAACACTTACTAACTGCTTGTTTATCAGGATTAGGATAATAAAAGCCATGCAAAATATGAATAGGAGATCTTAAATCCCTTACAGTCTGACAGATATTTCACATCTGCAGCAGCTAAGCAGTGTGTTGTCTAATCCTGTTTGCACATATTTATACCATGGACAGATTAAGTAAATACACGAGAGGAGGATCAAATCAAGAAAGTTTAAATTAAAAAGGTGCTGAAGATCATTTGCTGTGGCATTGGCTTTAGCTGTGACAGATTTCTGCTCAGATCAAGGTTACAGAAAGATATTGACTTTTTTGATTGATCTGTATAATCCACTGGCTTTATCTTTTCTTTACTTTAACCAAAGTTTTCCAGCTTTAATATTTTTGTGTAATAGCACCAAAGGAGCGAAGAGTAGATTTTCTGTGTCTGTGCATACTGTATACATGGTATAGATATTCTTTTAACAGTGTGTGGTAGTGCTCCAACTTGCACCATACTGCTCCAGTGGAAAAATGCTTATAGTTATGCCATCGTTATATCAGTTCCAGGTCAAAGGGCAATGTAACCTATGTACGAGGGTGAATATTTAACATGTGGTCACCCCTTGGTTTTGCTTGCTGACATACTCTTCATGAGTCTGCAGTTAGTGTTACACTGCAGGCCTTTTCAAACTTAACTAAACTGGAGTTTAGTTATGCATTTTGAAATTAAAACGTTTCAGGTTTTAATGATCTAAAGATTAAGACTTTGGCTATAGCTAAAACTCCAGTCTGAGGTCGTGGGGCAATGTGAACTATGTGAACTTTTATTAACCATACCACAAGAGATGGGTAACCAAAGTGGTATGGTACACTTATATGGGACAGTTTGTAGCCCTTTTAATAAAGCAAATGCTTCTTAAAGCGTGATCAGGCCTGTACTGTATGCACCACTGGCTATAGTTATACCCTCAGACTGACCTCTGAGGTCAAGAGGTATTGTGACCTATGTAAAATGGTGAATATTTAACATGAGGTCACTCCTTTGATTGTGCTCCCTGACAGGCTCCTCATGAGTAATAGAAGACATATGGGCAGCATAAATCCCACATCTTTTGCAGTGCTACCTGCAGAGGCCTGAGAGCTGGCACCGTGCCTGTTACCTTGAAAGGACACGCTGTTTCAGATGCACATAGTTTTATGTACACATTACGTCTGTAGTGGCAATAAGGGAGTCTTTTAAGTTTCTTTCCATTCCTTAATGTTTTTTAAATGGTCCTACTGCCAGCTGCTGCCCAATGGAAGATTAAGTGCCTCATGAGGATCTGAATTTTATATGCTGTGTTAGGGTGCAGACTCACAATTATGATCTTGCACTTAAATATAACTAGAAAAGACAAGATAAATGGTAAAGTTTTGGAATAGATGTAATTGTTGATATACTCAGTTTGTTATGTCTTTCTTTCCTTTAATCACCCATTTTAGTCAATTTTGCAAAAGCCCATTTACCACAACACAACTCACAAACAAGTGCCACTTCATTCATAATTGCTAAGGTCGATGGCGGCCAACAAAGCCCGTGTTTGGAAGTTCCCAAAAAAACATTTTCCAAGTAGGGGAAACATGTCACTACAATAGATTTATCTGAAAGCTGTTTGGCTAAATACCCATTACATTTACAGTAAGTCTCCTCTCATTGGTTATTTGTTCATACTAAGATGTTTGAAATTTAACATTGTAAAATAAAAATGTATTCATGTCAAATCATTGGTAAATGGTTGTCCGAAATATAGTATTGTCTGGAAGTCATCCTGCTTGACAACATAAAGGTTGTGTGTTTGAGGCCATAGCCAGGGCAAGTCCTTCCTGCCAGAGTGTGTCCTCTCTGGGTGCTCTGTTTTCACTGGCCATTGAACAGTATGCACAGTAGGTCCAATTTACAATCCATTCTTTGAGTGAGGCTATTAGTTTTGAACATAAACAACCCTACAGGCATTTTAAGTGTGATGTGTGACAGCAATTCTGTGGCCAATCAAAATTACAAATTCAAACCATAATTCTGACCATAATTCTACCATTGATAAGAAACATGTGATTAAAGATGTATTTACAGTTTTATTTGATTTCCTGCAGTTTAGAGGTGTTTTATGCTTATAGCCTGGGGCTTCTTGCCAAGTGAGATTAGACAAAGACCAACTTAACGGTTTTGTTCTTCCATCTAACTAGGAATTCTGCTCCTTGTAAAATGCTGGCAGCTGTTCGAGGCTTTAATACTTAGAAGGGGTGTAAGATGTCATGTGGTTTTGGATAGTTCAGACAGATTGATAGATTGAGAGCCTTAAAAAAAGATTGGAGTGTCTACCTAAGTTTCATAATGGATTTTACTATGTTGTTAACTTAATGCTCCGGAGACAGACAAAAGCCATATATGCCAGTCATAAAGAGCGAAACCATAGTTAACCTTGACACAATGCATTTTAACTCAGCCCAGATGGCTCATGGGCCGTGGGCAGTGGCTGCTATAGAACCTTCCAAAAACGTCATCGAAAAGATACAGCCAATCGGCAAATTTGTTTGTCATCTCATGTGTGCTGTTAGTACGTTGGCTGCTGTGTTGTTTACCATTAGCAGATGGAACAAGAAGAAGCCAAATGCAGTATGATTTATTTGACCTACAATGCATTGTTCTTATGTCATTGTGTATAAATCCAACATGCATCTTACCGTGATGTAGGTTTTGTGTCTTTAGCAATACATATGTTAATCTAAATAGCTAGACCTTAGCTTAACGGTCTTTAACGAGGAAGCACAGGTCAATACTGTATTGTGGTCTGGTTCATTTACATGGCCCTCAGTTCATGTTGTTGACAATCAAGTGTCTGTACAGTGTGCTGCTTATAAGCGACACAAACTCCCAACCCCTGTAATGTTTTACTCTTGCTCTACACATTTTTAACTCCTCCCAGGGTTCACATATCAGATTGTGACCACGGCTGAGCAAGTAATTATCAGCTTATACTGCCCCGCTAAGGAGGTTATCATCCATCGCAATGCGTCGGGGAGCCTCTGACATTGTCGCTGAGGGCTCTTGTGAGGGTGTCATAGCCAGCCCACTGAACGCAGAGTGGGCTCCTGGCTGCGGTAATTACAGGGCCTGCCACAGTGTCTATATCCCAGACACGCTCCTCCTGTTTTTGGTGTGATATCTCATGGACCCATTCTGTTGCAGTGTCCTGCTCAAGGGCTTTTAGATTTGAAGGAGCATAATGTTGCTGTGGGGGAACGAGAAAATAAAGTTTTCTTTCTAAATTTGGAATAATCTAGTTGTTAATAATCATGGAAGCTGGATGAAATGAAAATCAATCAAAGCTCTCACAGGCCCTTGTTGATTGTAATTGACATGAATTGAGATGTTCAGTTTGCTTTAGGTACACTGATCTGTGTCACTGTTGTGCAAAGCTTATTTAATTATTGATGTAATTTGCATTGTTTGATCTGAAAGAAATAAAAAGTTCCTACTAAATTTTTTAAGATGGTATTTGTGCAATTTACTTTTGAGGTTGTGTAATTTTGCACAAAAACGGTTCACATTTTATAAAACCCTAAAAAAATAAATTCTTGCTAAATATGTTTTTTTCACAGTAAAAGACTAAAGTACTTTTTATGATTTACAATCTAACTTAAAAAGTTCCCTATAAAAAAAAAAAAGGGAAAATTTAGCTTCAAGGCTTAGAATCACTGTGCATAGCAAGCAAACTATATAGTGCCTTGAATGAATTTCTCAAGTTTTTCTGCACTCTTTTGTGTGGATGCCATTATCAGAGAATGAAGATCCGGTCCAATGAAGTTCACTGTGGTATGTGGCATATGTCAACATGCTGAGGCCTTTCTCTTCAGCTGTGTTTAGACAGCTGTTTTCTGTAGTCAACCATGCATTGCATCCTGCCCTTATTGAGTTCTTGGGTTACAGTCAGATTAAAGTAGATGCAATACTTTTATTACCAACATAACTAATGAGTGACAACGTTGCACTGCAGTAAATTGAATCCTACCTCTAACCACTGACATTGCCTCGTACCAAACTGTGCTTCACCAACACGACCATTATTGTACTGCTCAAAAGGAATAAACCCAATGCCCAGCAGATACCAGATAACAAACCCAGACCTATGTTTTGCATTTTTTACAATAGCACTGGTTTAACATCACAGTAAACTATAAAGTTTGCTTCATTAAAAATAACTGATTTTCATGCTATGTTGTTCAATGCTTATCTTCTTCCTCCCTTCTTCTGAGATAAGCAATACAATGCAAATGACACTTTGAGAGATCATTTAATGGAGGGGAGGATGGGGTGTCAAATTAATAAAAGGATGGGGAGAAATAACGAGCATGGATGTAATACAACAATTCAAAATGATATTTTTTCTAGTCTGAAAATAAGCTCAGTTTTTTTAAGAGATTGTTTTTAATGTGAAACACTTGACTAGAGTGCAACTAATATTAGCCTCATATTGAAGTGACCAATATCTTCTTTCATGACTTAGATTTTAAGATATTTAAGAGTTTTTATCTTGGCTACATTAGATTCACAAATATCACTAAAATACTATTTTCATACTTAATGCAGACTCTACCTTGATGGGTACAAAGCATTACTAAAACATTGATCTTTACTTTTCAACCTTTACTTTTAAAAGGTTTTTGCATTTAAAGACTGCTCCTGAATCTAGACACAATGCAATTTCCACTACTGTTGTAACCTTCAGGTGAAACATTGCTGACTCAAGCCTTGTTCCACCTTTAATTCTAAAATGCTCATTGTAAGGCTATGTAAACACAACCATTTTCACTGTATGTGCAGCGCTGCAAAACAAAATTATGACTATTATACCCTCGTTCTGCAAATACATCCGAGTAAATCTCCTTCGTTGCACCTTTATGGCTTGAGCAGACAAAAGAAAAATCCATATCTCTCTGCACGGCCTTGATTGAGTGACATTTATTTCTCATTTAGTCCAACAGTTACAGATGGCGCGCCTTTTTATGAGAATGAGCGTATAAATATTCATGCGCGGTCAAAATTCATTCCCCTATTCATTTGCATATATTGCCTTCAAACTTCAGCCAATTGAACCAAGAGGAGTTTGTTTTACATAAAAGATTAGTCTTTTCCATTTGGCGTTCCATACTTCCCAGGTAACTTCAAATAACCTCAGCCATTACTTCCTATGTGCCCGCATTGAGCAGCACACAAAACAGAAAGAGCGAGAAGCAATTACACCACTGCATTTGAGTAATATTTTGTTATCGGAATAATGGAACACTCATAGCTAAGCCTCTTTTTTACGAGTGCTCATTTGAATGTATGCGCTGTGGAAAGTGCTTTTCCTAAAGTGATGTAAAGCCTTTTTTATATGCATCTTGTAGCTTGTACACGTGTGGCTTTGACCTATGGCAGTTTTTCGAGAGATGCTTAATGCAATAGGATGGGGATGATAGGAAGTGAAGAAGTGTTAGAGCGGAAGACAAAATGGCTTGGAAAGCGCGGAAGGAACGGATCAAGTGTTCCACAGGGCATGCGAATCAAAGGCCTCTATTCGGGAGGCGGTAATTAAGTCAGAGCTAAGACACTGCCACACTCTCTAAGGAGCACTATTCTGCTCAAAGTGGGGGCTTATTAGTGGGGGCTCTTATCATGTGAGTTTTGACACAGTTAGGCTGATTTTTTTAAAAGTGCTACTGTGCTAACAGATGCTTTGGGCTTGTGTCTTTAAAGACATCTGGCTCAGGGCAAACAGTAGTTTTTGCATACGCGCGTTAGAAAATGTACCAGGTGGTAATTTGTTTTGCCCGAAGAGATGCCAGAATGACTCCGACAAGGTAGTGGAAATATCTGATAAAATGAACCTCTATGGTGGAACAACAACATCAGCCACTTCCTTTTGGCAAGATGTCAGAGCACAGACTTTATGACAATCTGAGCGTGTGCAGTTTTCATGAAGATGAATATGAATGGCCAGAATGTTTTGTTTGAGTTCCCTCTGTTGCCAAATACATATTTTCCAACCAAGTGCTGCATGGCCAAATATGTAACTTGCACAAATGTCTGGAGCTAAAACATAGGTTATGTTTGATAAACAAGATAACATTTGCATATAATCTTTAAATTGTCTTTTGCATGTTACAGAAAAGAGTTCAAATGAAATGAAAACAAATCCTTCTATAAGATCTGAAAGACCTTTCTCCTTTTAGTGATTGACACTACTAAGACAGTAGGTGGTATGTGAACAGGGGTGTGTCAGTGGGGTGGAATATGAGTCACTTGCCTTGGGTCCCAAGCTGTAATGGCCCCCAAGGTAGTTGCCATTAAACAATGAGTCAATATTAACATGAGAATTTTTTTTATTTTTATTGTGAATAATAACTTTGCATTGACTGTCTTTATAAATATGTTTTTAAATTAACTAAGCAAATAAAAAGAGTAAATAACTGATTTGGTATAAATTCTTGTTTAGTTTGATAATTTTGTGGATTGATTCCTGCATTTGGTCCTTTACACCTTTTTCCACTGGGTTTAGTTTGCAGGCATCATAGCTGTTCACATGCTCCAAAAAGGAATGTGAAAGTAGGAATGCCAATCTGCACTTTTGCTACCACATGTCGCCACAATGGGCCAAAATTTTAATAGGAATGCACCTGTTTTACTTTCTTTTTTGCCATTATAATATGGTCTCTTTAATCACTTCTTTACATATTCCATAGAGATCTGCCAGCACTTTGTCTGCTTCTTGTACAGTTGCAAAATAGCATATCCCAGTAAAAGCTGGCGTCATTTGTGTAAACTCAGTGGTAAAGCTCCTGAAGAAGGCTATTATATGGCTCATCAGGCAAAATAACTGTGTCCTCACACAAAGTAGCAGTACTTTGTGACTGGGATCTTGGCATAAAAGCTTAATAACACTGTCAAAGGTCAGTGTAAGCTTCATAATGATGGCCAGAATAAATTGGTACTGCGACTGACCGATCAATAACGGTCAGGGCTGCATGCACCTAATGAGAGCTGCTGCACTGGCTGGATATATGACTGGAATAAAAAGGACTGTCAGAAATGTAACAGCAACCCTCACCTCATATAAAAATAATTCTTGTCTACTATAATCATATTTTTAGATTAACATTATTGTAATAGTACAGTATATACTGCAATTTGGAAACATTTGAAATGTATTGATGGGATTCTTTTCCATGAACTGAATAAAGACGTGAGTAAACCTGTGTGGCGTCGAGAATTTAAATAGATTTGCAGAGAACTTGCAGAATCTTAAATTCTCATTTTTACTTTTAAATAAACCATGGCAATGTGGCATTTTAAATACATTGCATCTTGTTGACATTGAGATAGAACTGAAGTTCATTTTGTAGATACAAAAAAAATACATATTTGTTGGGTGGAATGGATTACGTAAAGCTTACGCAGTAGAAAAAGAACGATTGTTTGGAGGAGTTTTGGTGTTAAGCAGGCTGTTGGGTTAAATTAGGAAGATGAGTTAAGTTAACCTAAAGTTAGATGAAGTTGAGTTTAGGAAATAAAGTTTAGTTTATTTGACAAAGTTAGCCATCCCCTTTGACTAGAATATGGGTCGTTTAAGTCAAGCTTTGGTAGATTGTATTTTACAAATATAATTTCAACAGATTGCATATGTGTGTATTTTTTATTTATTTATTTTTTATCAGTGGATTGCTTCAGGATAAACAAAATACACAGAAAACAAAAAAATCAATTCAAAGTATTCATTTGTGAAGGAGAGAAATATATAATATATAAAAACTATAATTTAATATTAAATACGGGTTAATAACTGAGTCTTCTAAAATTTAGATTCTGAAGCAGAGTGCTACTGACACATTTAGTTTTATTTAAAAACAAATCATTTAACATTACCATTTAAGCGAGTGGTTGGATTATATAAAACTAAAAAATCTATAGTTATATTCTAATAATTGTTGCACAACATACACTATATCAAATAGTAACGGTAGTGTAATTTGCCAAAGAACTTTCCTAAACATTGCCATTCATTGCCCGACAAATACAGAGAAAACTTTGAGATTCTTCTGAAAACTTTTGGGAAATGACTGCACCGTTTGAATTGCCTAAAATCAGTGCAGTGTCTGACTCGGGATCTGTGGGGAGGTGGACAGTGGGGACGCTGCAGTCAGAGCCCTGTCTGAGTAATGGAGTTCAGCGCTCAGGGGACAAGCGGCTGACGTGGTTAGAGGGCTTGAAAACTTCTGCATTTCTTCACTTACTTACTCTCCTGGATGATTTTTTTTGTATACACTGTCCTTAAATAAATAATGTGAAGTAGGAGAAGAAATGTGGTTAGTTTTCAACCATCAGTGGGGACAGACCAACACTGTCTAGCTTTTAAGATACCAATCAAAAATTATTTATTTGGTTCTATGCAAACAATTAGTCTGGCCTCTGTGGATACAAGCTGGAATTCCAGGAAGCTGTATCAACAGATGTGGAATAAAATGTCACAATTTAGACTTCAGGCAATGGTCCGACAAGATTTGTACCAAGTGGAAATGACTGTGAAGGTTAAAGGATTCCAGACCAGTTTCACTGAGAGAATTTTAGCAAAGTGATTGTGTATGGCCAGGCTATGATGATTTTTCTGTGATATCTTTTTTTTACCCAATGTGACAGATGCACACCAGTTTAGATTGCTTTGATTATTCCGTTATCTTAAAAAATAGATAGATATGCAATGGCATTATGTCCATCAAAGATCAACACTGATTTCAGTCTTGTTCTTGCGCAGATACTCATTTTTGGGTAGAGCTAAAAGCTTATAAAAATTTACTGGTCTTGTTTTTTTTGGTTGTTTTTTTTTGCCATGGAAGGGTAAGACATTTCAGTTGCAATTCACAAAACATGTTTAGCAAGGGTCTTTTGACAAGGAAGAAACACGCCAAGTAATCTAAAACCTTTCACCTCAGCAAAGATGTATTCAGAAAATCAAGCAGCCGCTAGCATAAATATTCAGTGGATCATAAAGAAAAAGAAGCCACATTTATTATCAGATAAAAATGACTGAGCTCCTTCACAGACAAACATTCAGAGGTTATTTCAAAACCGCAAAAGTGTGTTCTACTCTGTTAGCCTTGCAATTAATTAACTGGCAATTGGCCCAACTTATGCCCAAGGCCGCTGGGATAGGCTCCAGCCCCCGGCGACCCATAAAGAACAAGTGTTAGAGAATGAAATGCAAGTTTTACTTTATTTTATAAAGCTATTTAAAATGGCTATAATGAAGTTGGGTCGACACTATGATCCTGATGCCCTGCAGCTGTTTGAAAACAGTAAAAAAGAGACCTTAAATGATAATGACAATGTTTTTTCTCTCTGTTTAATTCCTTTAATCAGTTTATGTGCTCAGCAGAATCAAATTTACTGTAAATGTAATGCTCTATTCTTTACAAATATACAGATATTTGAAGTGCCTGAGCTGCTGTGTCCTGGTTCATTTTATTTAGCACTAGTAAAATATCAATTTTCAACTGTATCACTTTCATCTTTTACCAAAATAAGTCATTTTAAATGTATTATTAGGTTGCAGACATTGTTCATATCATGCATCCATAGCTACTTTGGTCAATACAGTCCACATGACTGTCTTCTTCTGCCCCGAGCCTCTCTTATCAGGGGTTCAGCAAATGGAAATGAGCATCAAAGCCATGTCAGGACATCATGCAAACATGCATATTGCACAAATCAATGCTGGCTATTACTACATCCAAGTGTCACATTTAATTGGAAGCAGAAATACAAGAATGACTGGCTCCTCCAACTAATGCATTTAGGTCAGTGTTGAAAAGAATAAAAAAAAGTCTTTATGTCCACTCAGGGCAGCTTCCCACACAAAAGTATTTCCTCAAGCACTCTCCATTAAATTTTCCTATCTAACAGCGGTTTAGCGAGCCTGTCATTCTCTTCATCAAGAGCCAAGCAGAGTGTGCTGAAATGCAGGTGTTGAAGACCCCCGCCTTTTGGATAAGGTCTGTTTTAATTCATCAGCGCCTATTCATTCCAGCTTCTCCTCATGACACGGCTAACAATAGCATTAAGTGGCTAAGTGTCACAGATAGGGTTTGGAGAGGTTTGGAGAGATCGCGGGAGATGGAGTCCTGTAATTGATGTCTCAAGGGAGCGTGGAGGTGGGGGGTGTAGATGGGGCGATTAGATGAGAAATGAAAAGAGAACGTGCCCTAATGAAAAGAATCTGCTTTGTCCCTGGTGGGTACTTTTAGCAGGATTTGCACTGTGCTCTGGACTCTAGTGTTTTGTTTTGTGCTCACTGAGGTTTGTCTGGAGCATTTGCACTTATCCAAGAACCGCGCTAACAGAGCATCCGCACCAGAGTCTGTTTGAACAGACAAACACTGCAAGTGTGAACTCCTCCATGTGTTGATATTCAGAGGTCTGTACAAATGCAGCATGATAGTCTTAAGCATTCAGTGACTTGTAGCTTTTGTGTGAGAACACTTATTTGGACAGAAAGCCAGCCATGTTAAAAGTACATTAGCCAAGCAATGACCTTTGTCAGTGTCTACTAAGAAACAAAGCAATCTTCTAAACAATTTTCCTGATAAAAATAAAGCCTATTAACCCGAGTGCTGGTTGAAATGTGACAATGGGGCTAATATAGGTGTATGTCCTTAAAATATGCCTTCTCTTTATGTAAACTAATGTTTTAAAAGAGTTATACAAGTCAGTTAAGTATGAGTGTGACCAAGATGGACCAAGATTTTTCTTATAATCATTGCAAGCTGATAACAAATATCATAATGTTTGAAATGCAATAATATCAATCATCAATTCTGAATAATAACATTTAATAAATGTTTGGAACAAAACTTGTCTAAAGTGCAAAATTCTTTAAAAGAGGCACATTGATTTGTTGTTCTCTACTTTTCAATTAACTTAATTATTTTGAAAAAGCTAATAAATAATGATCCTGTTCCAAAAAATTCACTGATGTTTCATTTTCATTGCAAAGAAGTAGGTTGATTACAGTTCAAATGGCGCATTACACCAAATGAATAAGTTACTAAAGAAAGCAGTCAGCGGCAGAAAAATGCTGGACTTTACGCAAAATGGCGAGTGGGATTTTTCACCATGCATCTGAGGACCAGGAGCATCGTGGGTCAGTAATGAAACAATTTCACACAACAGTATATGCCCTCCAGTGCCAATCTTACCAGTCCCTCCCCAAGTGCAAAAACGTGCTCAATGCACTTAGTGGGAAATGAGATTTTTACCATTTTCAGCCTTGTGTTATAAGGTCCCAGTGAATCAGACTGTGTAGTGTATATCTGACCAAGAATGTACAGCAAAGAATGAACATGAATATACATATATTATCTATCTATTATCTATTATACATTTGATCAGATCTTAGATTAGAAGCTAAGCTAATACAAAAACATTGCAACATAGTGGAGAGGTGTGCCTCAGTGGCCTACTTACCTGGTAGTGTGTGTATCCAAACGTTACTGCAATCCTTATAAAATAATTCACTAATTTGATTTTTTTTCATTTTTTATTTATTTTAAAATTGCTTTTTGTATAAAGGTGTCATGGCTTTGAAGATGGAAAACTTTACATCTAACACATGCCTTGTTTAGCTTGCAAAAATGTTAAAACCCCAAACATACTAAGATTCTTAAAACTAATCAAAATTGTGAACAAATAAATACATGCCTCAAGTGTGGAGTTTGCATATTCTCCACGTGCCTGGGTAGGTTTCCTCCAGGTACTCTCTGGGATCCACCTGGTGGAGGCTGCCAACAATGAATAAATTTCCCACGGAATAAAAAAAAAAAAAAAGAGAATATAAATGGAAAGTATACTACAATACTACAGTTGTTCAGATCACTGCTATATCTATAGTTTACTCATTTTTATGTTTTTTTTTTTTTTTTAACCAGGAAAGATATTACAAATCTCAGGGGAGTCCTGGCCCCATGTGTGAATGGGAACGGGGGAGGGGACTATTGTACATGTCTTTAGAGGTGGGGGAAACTGGAGCACCTGGAGGAAATCTTCACAGACAGAGAACATGCAAACTCCACACAGAAAGGCCCTGCTCTGGATGGAAATTGAACCCAGGACCTTCTCACTCTGCCACTGTGCCATTGGTACATTTATGCAATTCATCCAATGTAATGCATTTGCTGTATGTTTTCTTTCATTTTTATGCATTATTGTAAAAAAGTATAATTAACTAACTTACTATGAGTCCAATTCCCTTGTAGCTCTGTATCTTTCTCATTTTTCCTTTGCTCCAATCAAAACTACTAACTAAACAATGACTTCATGTATAATTGATTGATTCACAGTTAGTTCAGCCCTAAACCTTTGTACTAAGCATGAACCAGATCATGGTAAATGTAAGCCCTGTTCATCTTCATTCTTTATACTAAAGTGCCTCGATGTTTCTAGACTCTTATTTATCCATGAGATTTTTTTTTAACACAAAATTCTTTATCATTCTAGGCACTTGGATTAAAGCTCGAGCATTAACATTTATATCTATCTCTAGGGAACACCAGATGTGTGTCTCTTTAAATCACTTTAATATTGAAAAACTTTCCCTTCCAATAATAATTTATAGCTGCTTTACATAAATAGCCACAAAAACACATCTGCATGCATAAATGATGAAAAACTCACAGGTGTGACTCAGTGGGCAAAATTACACTTTCCTGGTTTAAAGAAACATGGAGCATTTATATTCACCCATCGTCCTCCACCATCTATTAAAAGCTTTTTGAAAATAAAATAATTGTGTATTACGCCTGACCCTGAAGCATAATCTCTACATCTGCCCTCTCATGTTGGACGTCTATAGAAAGAACCGATACATGAGTGGAAATAATTGAATTGTGGTACAACATAGACACTAAATGAGGGCATATACAGAAGGAGGGATGCATTGAGTAAACACCCAGCGCATGTGAGAGATCGATCAAAAAGCACTGCAGAGCTATAACCGCGGCCATTTGTCAACATTTATCATAAGATCAGGATGTGATGGGAGATATCTGAGCAGGTTATGACTGATAGTGTGACCTTTATGAGCCAAAACAGTTAGGTAATGACGATATCGCTGTCTGACCGCAGATCCACCACAACACAAGTCTTTATTAAGTCAAGATGGACTGTCTCCTCCAAGCCACGCTGTACCACAGAAAAAAATGTATACTTTTCCCACTGCCATTTTCATGATGTAAGTTTTGAAACCGACCGAGAAAGTGAAGAGCAATAAATACGTCACTTGACTTCAGTCTCACAAAGTGTTCTCAATTATGTGTGATATAACAGCAACTTAGACAAAGTAGTAGCCTTATGGCCAATACATACTCCACAAAAACAAGATATTTGTTCTTGTTCTTTAGGTGGCAATAACAAAATTATGTAATTTTGTTCTTGAGCAGAACCTTTTTCTTGTGGGTGTCCAAGAACTATTGTGTGATTGGTCATAAATCTGAAGTGGTCGTGGTTACTGCAGAAAAGTGAGGAGTTCTGCACTTTCTCATGAAATATGGAAAGTGGTCAGAACTAACTTTCCAACTAAACCAAATTTCTTGTTCTTGCGGAGTATGTATTGGCCTTTACTTTGGTAATTCCTCCACTTTAGGTTGCGTTAGTGTGGTCTATTCTCCTTATTGGAGATGGGCAAGCATCATATTCTATGAACAGTTACATTATAGAAACAGTCACGTCGCAAAGAAAGTCCTTGTACTTTTTTCAAAAACAAACTAGTGCTAATTAACAACAGCTGTCTCCAGTTGAAGAGTTGGTGTCGTACAGCAATTGCTTCATAAAATTTAAATATTGCATTTTCTGTTAACAAGCCTATCTTGTGACATTAAAGTGCCACAAATCTTGTTCATCTTTCTGAATCAAATGTTCTAACAGATTAAATACAAAAACAAATGTAGCTTTAATTAGGAGGTCTTTTAGGTTTTAGTATCACCTTCACCACAACTTTTGCTATATGAATTAAAAACACTGCATTGAACAGCAGTGTTTTTAATTCCAGTCTCCAACATTTCTGGCAATACAGCGTATAATGGATGCCTTGTTTGCATGCATTCTCTGCTAAATGTGCAGAAAGTTGCAATCAAAGACTGTGTTCTGTGACCTTGTTGCACCTGTATACTGTCAATCTACAGTGTTTACTATCTCCACAGTGCTTTCCGCCATGAGTGCACTTTCTGTTTAATAAAACCTCCACACTCTTCTCTGCGCGGTATTCTTCATGCTTTCCCCTGTCGTCCCTCGCAGTAGAAAACGCGCTGCTCGTTATTAATGGTCTATGAACAAGTGGCACTGGGATGATTCTTCTGCCGGCGAAGTATTGATGAGCTGTTCGGTTCCTCTACCTCCCTAAGTAAACTTGTCAAGTCTGATGCATTGCCTGCGTGTGCTTAAATGCAAATCACATGGTTGCACAGTTATATTTTAAAGAACAATGGAGCATTTATATTCACCCATCGTCCTCCACCATCTATTAAAAGCTTTTTGAAAATAAAATAGCCATTTGCCTGAGGAATTACGATTGACCCTGGGAAGCATAATCTCTACATCTGCCCTCTCATGTTGCACTATAGAAAGAACTTTTTCATACATTTTTTTATTGAAAAGGTTGGCAATTAATGTCACACAGGAAGTCCAAGGGCAAGTAGGATAGCGTTTTTAGTTCATCTTCTTGAAATGAGGAGCAAGAGGCGGTCCTTCACACTGGCAACCATCCACGGAGCTCTTTGTTGGGATTTATAGCTGCAAGATTAAGTGGCCACTCTGGCCTTTACTGCATAATCACTGTTATCCTTGTAATTAAAGAGTAATATCAAATTAGCACCTTGGTTAATGGAGGATGTGCTGTGGATGATTCAACTTAAAGCACATGGGCTAAATCCTATATATTGCAATTTTCTATCTTTGTACATTTTAGTTTAGAGTATGTTGTTTTTTAAATATACACAATTCAAATGAATAAAGAATATCAAGCCTCTTAAAAGTGTCAAATATTCAAATGTAGTCGATAACCAATCAATATGTTCACATAAACAGCTTATTTGGGCTTCCCTCTTTCCTGTATTAGGCCATTGAACTGGTTTACTGTCTTTGTTCAAGTTTACATGAATGGGTAGAATTCAATTTTTAAGTCATCTTTGAACAGGTGCAGTCATGTGCTCTGTATATGTAATAGCATGTAATAGCACAATGAAAACACATGAACACAACTCAGTCCAAGGAGCACATAAATACTGTATAGGTTGCGTTAAAATATAGCTAAACTATAACGCACATTAATGAAAGCAAAGTCTATTTAGATCTATTAGGCCTTTTAACTGATGTGCTGTGTTTGTCCAAGTTTACATGCATATGTCCTTGTCAATAGCAATGTTATTATTCCGACTTAATAAGCTGAAAACACATGAACACAACTCAGTCAGAGAAATTGCATCTCGTACTTACATATTTACTCATAACTAATGGCGCTATCCAAAGAGCACATTAATGTAGTTTAAGCTATGTGGTTCCAACACATCCAAGCCAATTAGCCTGGTCCATAGCAGCTTCATAATATTTTCTAGGACTGTTTGTTTGACTAAGAAAAATTCAAATGACAGTTGGACTAAGATGTTTACATGCATTTGAAAAGTCTGATTATAGTCTGACTAAGATATTCACTCTTTCTAGTGCTAATGGTGGTGAATGTTTTTGGCTCTTAAAAGAATGACTTGTGTTGCTGCGGGCCTTCTACTTGAACCCAAGCAAACATCAGACAACGGCATGTAAGATCAATACATCTCAAGGTTTTTTTGTTTTTTTATAGCTTTTCTCATTCTTGTTCAAACTCTTTGCCGCTCTATTTTCTTTGTTTTTATCTCCACTACATTTTGTCTTCTCTTATTCTCTGTGTGTTCGAGGAGCTCTTCACCCGAGCCTACCGCTTTGTTCAATTTCTTTCTCCCTCTCCAGAATGAATGCCCTGAAAGAGGACCCTGTTTTGCTCGCCGCTCCATCACATTGTATTTATGATATGGCGTGTGTGCAGACTATTAGTCAGGCTGCAGTGGCGGATCGAGCCTGGACAGTGGCACTCTAAGTCCATCAGCAGCACTTGAGACTTTGCTGCCTCTATGCCGTACATCAAATGCATGCTCTTCCTGACTCTGAGTCTACACAATTGCCAAACGGTTTTAATTAGCACACTCTAGCGTGCACTCGATGGACGCTAGGCGCTCTTAGACGGATAATACGAAAAGCCTCCTTTTACCTAAATTACACAAACAGCACACTGTTGTTTGCCCTGTGTTTTGATATCATACAAGAACTTATCTCCAGCCATTGAGTCTTCCAATTATGAGAGAAATACCAGCCGCCAGAACCATTTCAAAATTAAAGAGCTGCATTTATATTACAAAAAACGAGTTGTTTGTGGAACATTTTTTTCTTGTTGAAACTACAGAAACTAATTAAGGTGTGCACTTTATTTTAGATGATTACACAAAAGAGCAGTATTTAAGAACATGAAGATAAAATCTTTAATAACGGAAGCTATTTTTTGGGTTGTCCAAGAATTCATATAAAAAAAATCAATAAACTGCAACTTCCAAGTCAACATTTATGTAGACAATTATTATGACATTGGAGGGTTAATTGGAAAATAATTTTTGAAGTGGCATGTCATTTTTCATTTGCACTATCAACACTGGTCAAATGTAGAATGGGGGTTCATTACCCATTTACTGCAATATTTTTATTGTGTTGATCATGAACTGGTCAGCCAAACGATTTAAAGTCACACTACATAACAAAACAAAACACATAGCCTTATAATAATTAAAATATGCAGACTCAAAGTTGTTTTGATGGACGGACAGACAACCCCTCTACATTCTACATACTATGTGAGGTTACCTTCTGGTTAAGTTCTGAGATTCAATCTTGCCAAATAAACACCATTTTTTACACAATACAATATTTATTGACTTTGCTCGTGGTTCAAATCCTTAAAAATTATAATGTTGCTTTAACAGTTGTTAATGAAACAAAAAAATT
This sequence comes from Perccottus glenii, assembly GCA_024416835.2. Taxonomy (NCBI): domain Eukaryota; kingdom Metazoa; phylum Chordata; class Actinopteri; order Gobiiformes; family Odontobutidae; genus Perccottus; species Perccottus glenii. The sequence goes on along the minus strand of CM044562.2, from coordinate 19,190,301 downwards.
AAATTAACATTTAAATATTTGTCCTGATACCCAGAAGAATAAAGATTTTGGTAACAATTTGAACAAATTATTTTGGATAGATATTACCCATGTGTAAAGTAAAACACATCCATAAAAGATAGAAATAAACTATCCAGATGGGTAGAAATGGTACTTTTTTTTACAATGGCTGTTAATAGCTTAACAGTGATCTCTAGATGTTTACTTTCAACACTTGCTCATTAGTTTTT